>VWYH01009830.1:77712-130943 GCA_013399365.1 Pampusana beccarii | reverse complement strand
TAAAAGAATCGCTGACTGTCAAGAGGGGTAGTGGTGGGGAATGGGAAGGAAGGGTACACACAAGCCTTGACAATCAATAAAAGACCTGTTTATTGGTGGGAGGTGTTGCAGGTGAGCCTGCACCAAGTCCACACAGTTTCTTTCCAGTTCAACAGGACTTTACCCCTTTTTCACCTGTGCTGGGCAACGACTGCTTATGACCTACTATGACCAATGACTGCCTCATCTCTCAAGTGTTTCTCAATAACTCCCAGAACGACCTCCATAATTTTACCTGGCACTCAAGTGAGATGGATAATTTGGAAACCAGTGTCATGGTTTAACCCATGCGATCAATGTAACCTGCATAGCCGCTTGCTCACTTCCCGCTGCGCCCCAAACAGGGAAGGGAAGGGAAGGGAAGGGAAGGGAAGGGAAGGGAAGGGAAGGGAAGGGAAGGGAAGGGAAGGGAAGGGAAGGGAAGGGAAGGGAAGGGAAGGGAAGGGGAGAAACTTTTGGATCAATATAAACACAGTTTAGTAAAATAACTAAAGAAGACTGATACACCACGACTACTGCTAATATACATAAAATGGAAGTAGAATGTAAAATAAGATATACTCAATGCTTCCTGGCTGCCTCACACCTGTGGGCAGAGCACTCAGAACCATCCTTGACTCTCAGACCACAGCAATTAAAAACATTAACTCTGTTTTGGGGTGTTATCTCTTGTTCTCAAACTAGGTTCAAATAATGACCATGCTAGCTATGAAAAAAAAGGTTTAAAACTGCATGAAGAAAATTAACTCATTTTAAGTCAAACCAGAACAGATGGGTATGCCACAAATTATGAATCTGTAGACGTCAGTCCTGGTTACGGAACTTTTCACTAGTCTTTCAAAGTTAAACAGATTACTGGAAGAAATATTCTCCCTGAATTGCAAAATGAGTCAGCAATACCTACAGGTTTATTGAGACTGGGCTTTACAGAGGTTGCTTTTGCTTAAGCCATTAGCAACTATTAAATTGCTTCTCTTCGTTTCACATTATATACAGCTAATGGAAAATGTGGGAGAAAGGCAGTCTTCAAGGCATTAACCCCTTCACTCCTCAGGAGGTTTTTTATGCTTGAAAGGAATTTGATGATTTCAGCTTTCTTCTCCTTAACTTTGCCTCCATTAGGATTGCTTGAATGAATAAAAGGTTGCAGAAACTGGCCCTTATATTGTAATGTAATCACAGATTGATTCAGCTCTGCAATCAGCCACTCATAGGCGATCATTTCAGGGTCCTGCCAAGAGTTTCTGGAAGGCTCTGTGCTAGCTCTACTGATCACATAAACTACTAAAAAAGTTCCCTGTATATTACTTTGCAGTAATTCATATATGTTGGTCTGAGGGGAGGGAGAAATAATCATAAGTAATCATAAAGAAAGCTGCTTTTGAATATTAACAAAATACCTGTGCATATGAGCCCCAACAAAAACAAGCACTAAAAGTCTGCAGATACAAATAAAACCTGNAGAAAAAAAATAATTAGGAAGGGAGATGGTTAAATGGTTTGTGAGTTTGTGGTTTGGAATGCGCATTTGGGGAGAAAAGGCATATCCAAAGATCAGCATGTCTGAGAACAGCACATTTAGCAATGTCTAAACAGCTAATAACTGAATGTAAAAGTGCCTTCTTGATCTAATAAAAATGTACTATTATATTATTTACTACAGCATAAACTTTTAAACATTAACATGAAGAAGGTAAGCAGAAAACTGAATATTTCCTGTGTCAAAGACTAATATTACTTTCCAAATTTTGAGTCAAATATTGCTACTCATAATACTGACAAGAATATTTCCAGTGGCATGAGTGGAATTACTCTGAGTTAAAGAGAGTATACCAAAGCACTGAATTTTGCCATTTGTCCCTTGCTTTTTGACATCCATCTCCACTGACTCCCTCATGCTTTGGACACCTGGAAAGAGTGATGGACTCTGGTATTAGCTAATGGCTAGGACTCTCAGTTCTGTATATGGGGTGCCACAAAATCCTTTTATTTCTGGTACACTTACTGCCCTGGAAGTGCCACTGCTATTTTCTTGTTCAACAGTTTGTATCTGGTACTTTCAACAAATGCTTCCCTCACTCTCAATACCCTAAAATTGTAAATACATCACCTGGAGGCTGTATTCAACAGTTCATGCTTGGCCCTTCTCTCTTGAAAGATGACATAACACTTCAGAAGTAGGAAATAAACATCCTTAAGGAATTCTGAAGAGGGAAGGACACATGCAAGTGCAAACATGCAGTGTTTGCATCTTTAACCACAAAATGTCAATATCCACTTAAAATACAGGTCAACCCTACAATGAGTCACTAGCTAAACAACTGAATATAAAGCACACAAAGACACCAGTGGTAGAAACTCTTTGTTATCCGCTCAGTTGTTAATAGTTTTTCTCCAAATTGGAATAGTTTTCCATGGTGCTAATAGAATGCTTTCCAGATGCCTGCAGCGTGGCTGCAACACTGATAATTGACCTTCTCTTATTAACATCCACAGTCCAGGCACTTTTACACCTGACACCTCTCTTTCCTAGGGAACGTCTGCTCCACCACATATGAGTATAATTTGGTCCTTTCATGGTGGTGAAGACTTGCTGCAGCTGTGTGCTGATTTGTCACTCAACCGGTGTTACTAACTTCACCAAAAGATAGATGTATTGTTAGTGTAAACCTGGAGGGTGACAACATAATTTTCATAGAGTATTCTATGATTTTCTGATTGTCTTGGGAACATTTTTTGTGCCAAAGAATCTAGACTGGGATTCATCCTGGAAGTCTAGAAATTCCCTGCATTACAAGTTGGGTGTTGCATGACTAGAAAAGGCCACAAAAATCCTGTAGAAGACACTCCTTACACTGCTTACACTGCATCTGGACACGGAATTTTGTACCTGTGGTCAGAAGTGTACCTCCTGAAGTAAGAATATCTGTTTTACAGCCAGGGGCACAACATGACATAATTATTAAAGGGCAGAAGAGGTCTCAGCTCCCCTTTGTGAGCAGTATCACAGACAATTCATGTGAATTACTGCTTCTCAGTAAGGAGGCCAAAACACAATCCATTTTTATCTCCAAAGCAAATAGCAAGCTCTCATATCCAACAAATTTCCAACCATATTTTCATTGTTAATAATTTGACCTGTTTTTCATCAAAATAGGAAATACCAATAATTCTCAGACTCTGAAAAGCTTTTCACAACTAATCCATTTAATTGCTGTAAGGCCGGACTTTGAAAATCTAAGTTGCATTTTACTATTTGAGTCTTTACATTGATCCTATGGGACTGCTCTTAGCATGTGTTATCGTTTGGTGTGAGTAAATCAATATCGAGTTGGCCATAAATTGTAGTAATAGATCAGATTTTACAGTGGTAGTTCAGAGGTGAATTGCATAGGGAAGCTTATCCAGTTTTGAAAACTGAAGCAAGATATAAAGGTACTAAATATAAGGCTCCTTCTTATTACCTTAAAAAAGGTCTGAAATTTGGAAAACTTTCAGTATTTTTTCATTATTTCTGTAGATTGCTCATAATTGGATCAAGAATAAAGAGGAAAAAAAATCAAGCCAGTACTTAACTTGAAGTATTAACTACACATTGTTCTCCTGTAAGCACTCAACAGATCTCTTCTTGTTAAAATTATGGCAAATTAGAACAGTAGTTCCCTTCTGAATCAACATTCATTTGTCTCCCCTTCCCTTCTAAAGACTGCTACATTTTGAAGTCACAAATGATTATTTATTTATTCTGCTATAAAATGCATACATGGTCCCAAAAGCCATAATATAACATTCTGTGTACTCACAAATGCCATACTCATTATCACAAATTATTAGATCACTTAATCTTCTTTGCCAGTTCCTTCTTTTAAAAAAAAAACAAAACAAAAAAAACAACAAACAAACAAAAAAAAACCCCACAATCCTCCAATGCAATCCTAAAACACAAAACAATAAAAATAATCGTAATAATAATGATATGTTTGCTTGGTCTTTTATGGCACAGAAAACAAATGACTGCTAACTTGTATTGCAGGGATATACACATTGCAAGTTGATACATGGCTGAGTCAGTTGCTTACCCTGAGGATGCTAAGTCTGGGTAGAAAATGCCCACTTGTTTTTTAGGATCTAGAAAAAACTACAGGAAACAGAGGATGAAGTTGCGGTTTTTTCTGCTTTGAGTTCTTCCCTTTATGATGAAATAAAAGTCTCAGATCTTTGGTTCTAAAGACCTCTGTACTAAGAGTCAGATCATTTGGCTGGACCTGTTTCCTTTGTGCAACCAACCATGCATTGCCTGGAACAGTGAAACAGTGAAGTATCAGCCTCCAGGCTGACACCAAATTCCACTCGGGATGTTCACCTTGCCCTGGCTTTGTAGCTTGTTTTATCCTGTTTCTCAAACATAGCTTCTGTTCCAAAGAGCTACTCATTCACTTGACCTTTCCTATTAGTCCTTTCCTGTGTGTCAAGGGCTGTTTTCCTTCCATTACAGTCAATGTGAGTAAATGTCTGATTACAAAGGGAATTTCTGAGCAAGAACAGACAAAAGCAAAGGCGTGCTCTGCATTCTCGATCACCCAAATCATGATACAAGTAACACAATAAAATACAAATTCTTCTAATTCTCCTGGAAAGAGATTGTGATCAGAGGTGATGCAAAAAGAGTATGGATTGTGCACATCCTCAGAAATTCTTACAATGGTGATGAAATCAAATTAATCTCCTAAGATGTCCTGAAGTGAAATCACTTTATTTACTTCCACTACCAGTCAGCTGAAGCAGGTGAGCTCCAAAGACTTCATATTTCAGCTCTGTACACCAACTGAAAGTAACAAATTCCTGGTAGATGTAAATCATAGAAATGATAGAAGAATATATTGGGTTGGAAAGGACCCATAAGGACAATTAGATCCAACTCCCTGCTCCTCACAGGACTACTTAAAACTAAAGTGTCATCCAGACATGCCTTGAACTCTGACAGGGAAGGTGCCATGATCACTTCCCTGGGGAGCCTGTTCCAGTGGCCAACCATTCTCCCAGTGAAGAACCTTTTCCTAATGTCCAATCTGAATTTCCCCTGATGCAGCTTCATTCTATTTCCTGATGTCCTATTGCTGGTCATGAGACAGAGGAGATCAGCACTTCTCCCTCCCCTGCCCCCCTTGAGGAAGTTGTAAACTGTGCTGAGGTCACCCCTCAGCCTTCTCTTCTCCAAGCTGAACAAGCCAAGTGACCTCAGCTGCTCCTTGTAAGTCCTCCTCTCAAGACCCTTCACCATCTTGTTTGTCCTCCTCTGGATACCCTCTAATGGTCTGATATCCATCTTATGTTGAAGTGTCCAAAGCTGCACACAGTACTTGAGGTTGGGCCACACCTGTGCAGTGTAGAGTGGGACAATCACCTCCTTCAACCAGCTAGATATGCTGTGCTTGATGCACCCCATGACATGGTTGGCCCTTTTGGCTGCCAGGGCACACTGTTGGCTTGTGTTCAACTTGCCATCAACCCAGCCCCCTGTATCTCTTTCTGTGGAGTTGCTCTCCAGTGTCTCATCCTCCAACTTGTATGTATAACCAGGATTACCCTGTCTCAGTTACAGAATCTCGCATTTGCTCTTGTTAAATTTCATTCAGTTCGTGATTGACCAACTCTCTAGCCTATCTAGAACAGTATGCTCCAACCCTTTGGCCCAGTTTAGACACCTGAGAATTCCTTGCATGCAAGGAAAGACTGTTCAAATAAGAGAACACATCTTCACGTCTCGGGAAACTCTACTGCAACTGATGTGGTGATGATGGAAGCTAACTCACTTAAAATCCAACTGATTCTTGGGTTGGATATCTCTAGAAAAAAAATGAACCATGGATATCATAAACTGGGCCTTCCTTCACTTTTAAAAAGTCTGTGAGTTCCTGCAGTTCTGTCAGTGTTATTGGAACACTGAGTATAACTAGATCAGATTGTCATGGAATTTGTTATGATTTTCATTGGTTGTGGCAACAAGAGTACACCCATGCACAACACTCGTTGGCAGCAGTAATCATTATTTTATTGTGCTATTGTATTATTTATTCCCACACCTGGGGGAGTCAAAATCAAGACCAATGTCTAATATGGCAACACAAACTTGTAGGTTTTTACAGCATGGGAAACGCAGGTTGTGTCTCGGAGCCTTTGTACTTAAATTCTGGGAGAAGACCCTGTCGGGAGCAATAGTGACATTTGTGGCATCTTCTAGAAATAATCTTTAAAAGGCCCTCTAATTAGTCACCTGTTCTGTCTTTATTTTACTACAAAACAGAGTAAACCTCAGGATTTCAGCACAGTTTATACTCTAACAGAACTCTGCTGCAGAATCTCATATGAAAAATAGGTAAGTCGAGTTTGAAAGCCAGAATCTGAAACATCAGATCAGTCTCATGAAACTAGAACAAGGTAGGTGGCTTGATCTATAGGTAGCAGTTGTGATATAACCTCTCCTTCTACCTCCTTTGTCAGACAAAGGCAAAACCAGCTTGTTAAATAGGCTGAAATTCCTAACCCATTATTTCACTCCCACCCTTTCGGTACCTGTTAGTGCATCAAACAACTGTGCAGGGACTCTAACACAGGCTACGTAACATATGTTGTGGGCATACAATAAAATAGTCTTATTAGCTGGATCTATTAGCTGAAATGAGCAGGAGCAAAATAATAAGCTGAATTTTAGGTGTGGGGCATTACACATCCCACTGAGATAAACAGAGAAAATTCACACCTCTTAAATGCTGCAGTAGTGTAGGCTGGGGAAGGCAATACAGCACTGGGTTACACAAAGATCAGGTACTGTGCAACTAGGAAAGCTTGAAACTTAAGCAACCCCACAAAAGCTGAATTTCTGAAGCTAAATTTTGCAACAGGGTCAGATTCCCATGTCACTAGGTAGCTGGAGAACTCCAGAAGATGCACAGTGCAGCACGTTGCAGGTCTTCACAAACATCCCACAGAAATCTGCACGGAATAGGGAGACTTTGGCCCTTGTGCACCTCTACATTTCTTGTACCTGTTCCTCATATCCAAAACCAAATAGTAACAGTTATGAAGGACCAACCACAGAGACGCCATCCTTCCTTGTCCCATTTGCTACTTAAGTCAGAAAAACCCTGAAATCCACAGATGCCACAGGTTCCTCTCTGGATTTAAACACAATGGGAAGAAATAACTAAAAGCGGAGCCAGGGATGCTCTGGAGTCAGACTTTCCTGAAGAGAGTATGAAAGTTGGAAACAAAATCTTGAAAACTCTGTGATTTCAAGAACAGACTTTTCGGCTCCTGTGTTCAGACTGAGAAATGGAGACAAGCCACACAGCAGAACACTTTGGGTTAATGGTCCTAGAGGCAAAGCTTGGCACAGGGAGGAGAAGTTCTTTGCAGGATTCAGGCTGTAACCATTGCTTATCTAGACAGTAACGGGGCAAATCAATTGCTGCTCCTCACACATGGGCTTTGCTTTCCCCATGAGTAAGCAAAAGGAAGGACTTTGGCAACCTGGACAGGACTGCCGCCCCTGCCAAACCTACTGAACCACAGAACAACTTTCCCCAGGGATTCTCAGGTATTTTAGAACTGTCTAAACTGAATTGACAACAGCAGCTGCACCATTCGGAACAGCAAGAAGCCTTACAGTGCCTAGCCATCTACCAGCATCTCAGCATGGCTTTGTCAGAAGTGAATTTGAGTTGGATGAGCGTGAATTTGAGAATGCATGGATTTTTCCTGCCTGAGAAATCCAAAGCTTAATTAGACAATAACCTACCACTGCTTTATTGCTGCAGGAAAACAAGACATGGGGGTCTGTATTTATCTCTTGCATAGAAAAAATGTATTGATAGGTTTGCAGAAATGAGCATGGATACTTTTTTTTTCCTTTTTTTTTTTCTTTCTTGTTACAGCAGGAAGTCCCTGCATACTCATTAGGTCCTTCATGAACAGGCTTGACTAAAATTCTACTTGACACGTGTATTCTCAGAAGTGTTCTCAGGAGTTTGTCTTATCTTCATTAGCAGTTCAACCATTTTTAATACCAATTTTGGGAACAGGTGAGGAGGGAATCTTTTGCTGGCAATTACTGTTGACAATGAAGTGGTTTTAGGTTTTTTTTTCTGTTTTTTTTTGGTGTGTGTTTCTTTGTTTTTTTATTGTTCTTGTTGTTTCTTTTATGTGGAACCAGCTTAACATGGATCAAAGCGTATGTGAAGCAGTTAGGAAAAAATGAAACCTCTCCATAAAGACACCTGTACTTGTGGCTTAGAAAAATATCAGTCTTGTCCAACAAGTATCTATGGACAAGTACAATGTGACAGCTATAATAGTAGTGTCACATTCTTGATCTGACAACTCAAGTGGAGAAAACAGCAGGATTTTTTTTTTTTCCTGAGCAAAAAAGCGAATGAACTGTGGTCTTACGTAATTTTGGTTGTAAAAGAAATAGAGAAATTTTATTCCTATCCCATTCATGGGACCAGATCCTCCTCCCTAGCACACTTCACACTCTATATGATATTTTCTGACTGTAGAATGCCAGTGTTGATGACCTAACACTGTGTGTTTCTGGATTCTCTTCCCCCTTCACAAGGTGCACAGAGAGCTCTGACAGCCTCAGACGAGGGATCCATCTGGGATCCAGTCATCACTGTCTTAAATAAAGCAGCCCAGGGATGAGACAAATTCGTTCAGGACCCAAAATAAGGAGTAGAAAGGTGCAGAAATTCATTCTTTTTCACCTAACCAAAAGGGTAGGCACATTCTCCACATACACATGAAGAAGTAAATGCAAATGGCATATATCCACCTATTTTAGAGTGCAAAGTCTACTGACACTTTTGTCATGTCTACGGAAGATCTTGATGCATCTTAATGGAGAATGTGAGTACACAAACACATCAAAGGCAATTTTGCTCTGGAGTAGTTTTTACACAGCACAGAGGAGCACCATGCAACGCATGCAGAGCCAAGAGTGACCTACCTAACTCCAGAACCAAAATACTCACACCCACTGAGGGCCTGACTCTCAGTTAATTAACTCTTTTGAGTGGTTAGACTTGTTTTCTCATGCACAGTGCAATATCTTGCTTTTGGAACCAAAGTTACTGTACCTTCATCTGATTTTTTGCCAACCCTTACCAGAAGGAGCAGCTTCACTGATACTGTGCCCTCCAGGCATGATCTTGCTCTTTCACTTCTTTAAAACGAAGGTATTGCTTGAAGGAATTGAGCTTAATTCATATGTGTAAAAATAGTACTAGATCTGAATCTGGTACCTATTATTTAGAAATAACCAGATTTTCTCTTCCTTTGCAGAGAGATAAACAATTTATTTCCCTTAGCAGATCATTCAAATTAAATATGTCTACAATTTAAATCAGATTAATTAAGTTTTATGTGAAAGTACATCTATTTTACTTATTAACGTATTTATTTTGCACAACTCCAGTTATAAATATTGATCTGTTTGGATCATTAACTGCAGTGAAGTTTTAAAAATAGAATGATTAAATTCAATAAAATCTAAATTTAAGAACAGCAACTTTAGGCTTTTAATACAGCAACCATCAGCTTAGTGCAAGCCAGCTGGATTGCAGAGGAAACAGCAAGTTATGAGGCTGTTTTCCACAGCAGCTTCTGAAATAGAGATGACAAGTCTATCATTCAGCTCTTAAAAAGAATCATGGTTTCTTCTGCTAGTTTACTAGTGACAAATTGGCTTAAAAGAGTTACCTTAAAATGATAATGTAGGATAGCCTGTGCTAAATGTGTTTACTAGGTTATATGAGAGCATTAACCTTAAATGCAATATGAATTCTTGACCATATACAAAGTCACCAGTGTGAATGGCACTCGGTGTTACAACTGGGCTAGATCTCAGAGCCTTCTGCATTCTGTGTCACCTAAGACTTGCAGGCACTGTGCCCTTGCTGTGGTCAACCAAACCCTTAAAGAAAATAAGGGCTCTGAAAGGTTAATGGCTATCTCTCTGTCATTACCTTGCAAAGAAGGTAGGAAGCTCAGGTGGTAAGAGAAGCATGCACAACGAAAAGGGAAAGGAATTCCACTTTTCTAGCATAAATAAATCCATTTGTGCACATTGAGGAGCATTGCAGCAGAGGAAAAGGTCTCGGCATACTACCCCTCCTACCCCAGACTCAACAGAGTAAGGTGTGCTCCCCGAGGGAGGAAGCTGGTAGCCTCTCCAGACAGAAAGTGGCAGCTTAAGGATCCTGTCCCTTCCTTTCCTCTTCCAGCCTCCATTGTGCAGGTGCATGCAGCACACAGTCTGGAAGATGTGACCTGACACATGGCAAATTACATGTCTGTTGAAAAAAAAAACTTGAAGCAGTCTAAAAGAAGCCATCATCTGGCTGGATGAATGAATATTTTTCTTGGGTTGACCAAAATTTACTGACATCGACTATAATGTCTGGAAAGGGGATATGCAGTCAAACAATTCACACATCATACTCCTTCCTCTCCTTGCCAATTGAATTTCCCACCTATTTGGTGGAACTACAAGTGATACAGTATAATTTATATTTTCATTCCTTATGTTCTCCTTAAGGCTTTGGTTGATCATGATCAGAGCACAGTGATTACAAGATCTAGATGACACAGGATGCAGAGTGGTATCAGAGCTAGGGGTGAAAACAAGAAGGAAATGTGAGTTTGTTCAAGTTCTGTCCACAGCAGAACTGGTATTGATGTTAACGGTTGGCAAAGAAGACTCAAGGAGAGCTTTATTTATGATTTGTAGAGTGAACGTAGTAGGAAAAGTGATCATCCTCCTGTTCACATGTGACTCTGGGTAAAGAAATAATGTAGGGCTGAAAGTAACCTGCGCTGACACTTCCGTGTCTGGTACACGATGGGTGCTGGGAAGCACCCTTCAATTTATGACTCCCACATCAGACTGGTGCCAAATCTGTTTCTGAAACAGCTGAACTCTCCCTTTTACTCAGGGAGGAATGAGAAAAGCCAGTCCAGCTGTTGCATGGTCCAGTATTCAGCAGATAGCAAGTAGAGGCTCACAAAGTTTCCTACTTGCTCAACTACTGTCCTCTTAAAACAATCCAATGCAAATAAATGCTATTTAAATCAATAATGTGTATTCACAGACAAAATTGGTTTAAAATTTATTACATGTTGTGGCTCACTGTGTCTAGACAACACAGCAGGCATTTTAAAAAACAAGCAGGTTTTCTTAAAATAATCAAGTATTCAATAAAAGAGGTTTGTTGTTGCTTTCTTTATTTCTTGGGATAGGGAATGGATTTTTTTAATCTTTCTCTTGCAAGCCCAGATATGTTAAATAACCATGGGAAGAGTATGGGAATTTGCTTTACTACGTTTAGTAATAATTTGAATTGTCTTTGAATGTATTCTAGTCTTGATTTAAATATGTACTGCAGCATATTCACCTCTAAACTTCTTGAATTGCCCACTTGCCTAAGAAAACACACTCCGTAATATGGTTAAGAAAGAACATAAAGGCTTTGAGGGATTTTTAAAAGCAAAGAGACATTATAATCTTCTTTCACTGTAGTAGCTGCATACTTCAAATGTAGACAACGCTTGCTTCACAATTAATTATTATGGCTGCCAGATACAATTAAAGAACAGCTTGTGCTCTTCCTATGGCTTCCTTCAAGCATTCACCACGTAAGATGTTATGAAATAGGTAAATTAAGAAATGCTAAAGGCTAGCACTTATATGGTCTTTATTTCCAAAACCCCTAAAATAGTTTGCAAAAGAGGGGCATTTTTAACCTATATTGTTTTGAGGAGGAGAAGTGAAGGACAGATATTCAAGCAAAAGCATTCTCCCATTTAAGGTGGTTCCACTTGTAGGTGTTCCACGTGGAGAGCACAAGCCTCTTCAAAGGCTTTTCACAGCACAGTGAAAAGACTTTCAAAAAGGTTTCAATAAGCTCTCTCTCAAAAGGCTTTTAATAAATATATTCAAAAATGTCCCAGAAAAAGGAGGAAAGAGAAGACAAATTTGTTAATGTTAAATTATGCAGAAGAGTGGAAATGAAAGGATGCTGTAAAGACATAGAGAAAGATGGCACAAGAGTGGAGGATAAAATGAAAGCTGAAATGCAGTGTTGGTACATGTGCAGTGGTGCACCTATAAGACACAATTCGATGTGTGCAAGGATGGGCTCTGAACTAGCTGCTGCATCTCTGGAATCAGAACTCCCAGTTACAGCAGCTGGTTCCATGAAAACATCAGTTGGCCCAAGAAAAACAATCAGGACACTAGGAATTATCAGGAAGGAAACAGAACCAGGCTGAAAATGTAATTAAGCCTTTGTATAAACCCATGGTGTGCCCACAGCTCAACACTGCCTGCAGTTCTGGATTTCTGGTCAGAAAGGTCATACTAGGGTGAGAAAACATACAGATAAAGGTATTACACAGTAAAGAATAGTGTCCAAAGTAGAAACAACTAGATTAAGACTCTTTTGCAGGGAAAAGAGAGAACCGAGGGTAGATATGACACAAATAGAAACATCAATGACATTGAGAAGAACATTAGGAAATTATTACTTTGATTTTTCACAGTGCAAGGAATAGGGGCAACAAACGAAGTTATCAGGTGACAGGCTGAAAAAAAAACAAAGATGCACTTTTTCAAGCAGCACAGTTAAACTGAGAAATTCCTTACCCAAGGATATTCTAAATACTGTTAATTCTTACCAGTTCAAAAAGCAACAGGGCAAATTCATAGAAGTAAGTCTACCAAGGCTGTTAAACCTAGAAATAACATTTGTAACCAAGGAATTTGCTAAACTATGGATTGCTGGAAGCTGGGAGAATATGTCAAGGAATTACCATTGTATACTTGCTTTGTTATTTGTCTTCCGCA
The DNA here is from genome assembly GCA_013399365.1 of Pampusana beccarii. Lineage (NCBI taxonomy): Eukaryota > Metazoa > Chordata > Aves > Columbiformes > Columbidae > Pampusana > Pampusana beccarii. The sequence continues at coordinate 118,000 of VWYH01009830.1, read as the reverse complement.
GGCATCCTGTACTCGACTACTGTTGAAAACCAGATACAGGATAGAGGGATTTTACCATCCCTCAAAAAATGCCTCAGAGGTTTGAAGAGGGCTTCTAAAACTATAGGTACTTGTGTTGTTTATGGTGGTCAGTGGGCTTGCTCAAAGACACCGAACAGATCCCTGACAGAGCTTGGTGCCACAGAGGATGCCATTGCCTATGAATTATTTTGTCCTGAGTGGAAGGACTGTGTTGAAATCAGCAGGAATTTTGGCACCGCCTGCGATGGAAGCAGGATCTCACCTCGTGCTACGTGAGTCCCAAGGCTCAAGTACATGTGACACATCAAGTTTCCCCCTGTTGACTGCCTGAATATTCAGCATGAAATGGTAAAGAAGCTTTCATAGCACAGAGCTCTATAGCATCCTCTTCAACACAACATAGGGGGAACAGTTTAAGAACTACAGGATTTCGTACTAAAACAGCATACAAAAATGTACTATCACAGTCACTGCGGAACTGATCTGCTACAGTCACTCTTATCGACGCATTGGCTCTGTTTTAACATTCAGATAGCCAAGGCTGGAAAGCAAACCTGAATTTGCATCTTAAACAGGGAAAATGAAAATGTTTTATAGGCTTTCACACTTTATTTGAAGATTATCATAAAGTGAGATTTTTTATACTGCAAGGACTCTAAACTATAAACCTTTTAAAACTGCTGACAGTCATCACAATTTTTTCAGACAATGATCTAGTCTATATTTTTATCAGAATTGAAAGTATCAGAACTTAAGTAAAAAGCCCACCTTTTAAAATGAAGATCTCTCCCTAACTGAACAAAGCCATTCTGGAAAAAAAATGTATTTATGTAGATTCTGTCATCACGTTTTGTCTGGCCTTATAAAAGTATTTGATTCACAAGATTATTTGATTTTTAAAAGTGAACATGTTAATGGATTTCAAACCACATTTGATATAGTACCACTTAGAGGCTGAAACATAGAGTTATAAACTACAGAATGAGTGATCAACCCCATGCATCAGTATGTATTTGCTGTATTAATATTTACTTTATCCATACAAACACAATGAAAGAATGAAAACAGAATCCCTGCTCATTAGGAAAACCTCTTCATAAGGCAGCGTTTTCTGCACACACCTGACATGGGCCCATTTATTAGCTAGAGAGATTTCAATATTTCCTCTGGAACAGCAATTTGCTTAATTGTGGCTGAGCAAGATGGCTGGAAGGCGCTGAGATACAGGGAGGTTTTTAGCCATGATAATTCATGAGGCAAACTGATCTCTCTGTGATGGATGAATTAAATTTTTGAACTTTAAGTCTAAATCCAGCAGATGAAGCTAGTCCACTGAGGGTTTTAATAAGAAGAAAGGGGAAATGAGAAGGAGTATATGGCTAAATCATTGTAACTAGACAGTTGGAAAGGCAGACACAGTTTGCACTTGTACAACTTAAATCTCATGAAACCATGTAATGGAATAAAAACCTTAACAAAGAATTAAAACAAAGATGGAGGACTTTAATTGAAAACTTGATCAATTAGCACAGAGGCCATAAGAAGGAGGCAACAGAGCATGAAATTTGATTAAACAGAACCATACGTCCCACTTCATTTTCAGTGATGTCGCAAAACTGATGACCTTGAAAAGAGAAGACATTAGAGGAGTGTAAAATAGCAGTTATCTCAATGCTGGTTAAAATAGAGAACTGATAATAAATATTGTACAGTAAGGAAGCCTTAAATTAAAATCACATACATATTCAGAATGGTGAGATGGATAGTCATAAATTGCAGTAATTGACATGCAATCCAAATTTATCACAATGGATCTAGGCAGAGACAATGCAAGAAAGTGCCCTAACTTCACAAATTTGGCAAACAGAGCAGATCACACTCTACCTCACTGACTATTCAGGTTATGTTTTGACAGTTGGCATGACTCTACTGCACCAGATGATCCTTTCATAGTCAGTAAAGTAGATTAAATTCTAAAGTTACACTCATCATCTACAGCAACACAGCACTGGAATCACAGTGTGTTTCTTCTCAGTTTTGCCCCCAAATGAAATCACAAAAGGACACTCCTTCACTCGCATGACACTGCCATAAACCTAAGAAGACTTTTGTCTATTGACAGGTGAGGTAACAGGTGAATTTGACACACTGTGCTGAAAACAATGATGTCCTTGTTGCAAAGAGGTTTGGTTCCATGTTTGCTCTTACAGATTGCTGCAGTACCTGCTCACCCAGATATGACTCCATATTCTCATAGGACTGAATGCAACTCAACCACATTTCTACCATTTCTATCCAACAACATGGGGCTTACATCTTGAGCTGCATTTCATCTTTATCCCAGCTGAGAACAGACAAGTAGTGCCTTTCTGATACAAACCCTCTATAAAAACCTGATATGAAACCTATTGAATAAATTTTCCTCTTTGATATTTTTGAACAACTTGGACTTACAGGGAGACACTGTACAGGTTCAGCACTTGAAGGGTTTGGAGGGGAAGCCGTATGAGGAGTGGCTAAAGTCACTTGGTTTGTTCAGCTTGGAGAAGAGGAGACTGAGGGGAGACCTCATGGCGGCTACAGCTTCCTCGCAAGGGGAGGAGAAGGGGCAGGCACTGACCTCTTTAGTGACCAGTGACAGAACCCGAGGGAATGTCAGGAAGATGTGCCAGGGGAGGTTTAGGTTGGACATGAGGAAAAGGTTCTTCCCCCAGAGGGTGTTGGACACTGGAACAGGCTCCCCAGGGAGGTGTCACAGCCCCAAGCCTGACAGTGTTCAAGCAGAGACTGGACAAGGCCCTCAGACACGTGGGGTGAACTGTGGGGTTGTCACATGCAGGGACAGGAGTTGGACTCGATGATCCCTGTGGGTCCCTTCCAGCTCAGAACATTCTATGAGCCAATGATTCTATGATTATGTCATGTGACCATGGTGTTTTGATTCTCTATAGAGTGCCTTAAAACTAGATCTACTGCCATGTGCAAGTACAGCTTAAGTGATTCCGAGGTGGATTTTTTCCAAAGTGGCATGTCCTTGCAGCAATGGAATGCCAACAAGATTCAAATGAGGTCAACACAGAGTGCTTTTGAGAGTCCCACTAATTGTGCATTCCAAAATAAAACAACAGCAAATGTACGAAAATAGTGTGATGGTTTTGCCATCAGTGATCTTCCAAGGAAAAACTTTATGGGTAAAGGTTCCTTATAAGAAATTTGAAAAAAAAATTATTAGCTTGAAAAGGATTTACAGCTTGCCCCGCATGTTCATAAACACTGCTGATCTTAATGTAAAACAAACTGATTTCCACAGGACAATATTAGTGTCATGTCATTTTCTGCTATGATGTCAAAAAGACAAAGAAATAATATTTAATTTTATTTATGATGGCAGAAAGCGAAAGGAATTTCTGCATGCCATGTAACGCAAATGTTGCAGTGTACTCTCTTGAAAAGAACTAAATCTGTCAAACACAATGAACTAGGTTGTCTACTAATTGTCCACATTGGTGCTTCTTGCTTTACTGAGCTACCTCCGTCTGCAAAAAATAAAGGGACAAGCGCTGGTGTAACACTAACCTGCAGTGGTTAGGGCACCAGTACATCCTGTCATGGAGTATCAGTGCCAAGCACATGGAACATTGTGAGGAACAAGTGTGAGGAATGCTTAATTCTGTGGAAACCATTAATGAGAAATCTTGCTTTAAATCAGTTTCCTTATTTTCGATTCTCTGCAGAAGGAACCACCAAATATTTTTGGCTGCAAATTTATCAATCTGGTCTTTCCAGGTCCTTCCTAATCCTCCATTCTCCAATTCTGTGAGAAACGGAGGAAGTAAGCTTGCATACACTGTGCATTTGTTTTGATACATTTTCTTACAGTTTCCTTGGGCTTCGAGAGTACCAGCAGAGGCCTTGATATTTCATTAAGGCTGTTTTATTTTTTTTTCTTCTGTTCTTCTTCAGTGTATGTACAACCTTCTCTCTCCAAAGAAATGAAAGATGTCACCATCCAGTCCCATAAATACTCAACTAAAGAATATCAACATGCAAGAAGGAGAAGTATTATTTATGCAAACTGATTTTCCTTCCCTTTTGTTCGAATGAAGCTTACATCAATTTGCACTAATCTGGCTTCTAGGTGTCCACGGCTATTCATTTCTTCTTTCTTTTTTCTTTTTTTTTCCTTTATTATCTTTCTTTTTAGCACGTGGTTCCTTTCTAAATTTCATGAGAGGCATAATGCATTTGTTCTGAGATACTACTACTTTAATACACTGCACTAAATTAAGTGTACTGCTAAATACTACTTTTTCGAGTGAGACATGCAAATAAACATTAAAATATTAACATTCATGGGCTGTTAGGAGGAGGTGCAGTCTGTTAACGCAATCATCTTACAAAAGAAAATTCCAAGGAAACCAAGACTTAATGTTCTAAAAGAAATAAAATAAGAAAAATAGATCAGTAATTCACATTCTTCAAAATTCATAGGGACCAGGGAGAGACCGTCACCATGTTTAAATGTGCACTGCTGATGTATGGGCTGCAGGGTCCAAAAAAGCCCAACAGTCAGTTCCCAGAAGGCACTTTGCTCATCAGTCACACCCAAACTTTAAGCTGGCCAGTGGCTCCCCATAGGCAGCAGGTCCAAGAAAGATGCAATACAAGCAGACATCGCAAAATGAATAGAGCACATCCAAGGAAGCTCAGCAGATGCACTGAGTCTGCACACAATCAGCACAATCATCCATCTCCACAGGTAGCCAGGTACCTACAGAGACTTCGCATGCTTACAACACAAGTGGGTGACATGTGAAGCTCCTTCTTCCTGGTGACAGATGTGAGAAGTACCTTCCCCTGCCTTCAGACAAAGCCCAGAGAGGAGGAATGACCAGCATTTCCATCTGTAGGACTATACAACCAATTATATTATTTGTTTAATTACTGAGGACTTTCTACATTAAGTCACTGGGTGGTTTCTTTCTGTGAATTCCACGTGCTAGTTCTGATGTAGGAACACCATATGGATTTCTTAGAACACCATATGGATTTTTTAGAACTGGTGAGGTTTGATACAGAAATTTAACTTTTTATTAGAAGAAAACAGAATGCTCCAGCATTTCTTGGACAACAAAAACCTATGAGTCAATGCAAAACACTCATTCTGAGAAGAAAATGGAAAATGAAGAAACTGGGCTTGGGAATGAGAAGAACAGGAAGACTAACTCCAGGAATGCCCCTTCCAACCCAAATCGTTCTAAGATTCATTCCCCAAAAGTCCTTCCACCCTTAAGCCCATGTTGTTGCACATCCTGTGAAAGACACAGATGAGGAACAGATGTATTGTATTTTGCACCTCTTTTGGGATATGCACCAACCAACAAGCAAGAACTCCTGTTCTTTTGCTTCAGCTCCAGTGGACAAGAGGAACACATGGGTCCTAAAAACTTGGTGCAAGTCCACGTGGAGCCAGAACAAAGACTTCCAATCTTAATCTTACTACCTTTTGAACTCCTCCTTGCCTTGTATCCAAAGTGAGCTCAAGGGAAGGCTATTGCAAAGCTCATTTTATTCTCTGAGAATCCTGCAGAAGCAAATAAGTCTGAAATGGGTCTTGATATTGCATGCAGTCAGGCAGCATAGGAATTATAGGCAGCCTGGCTCACAAACATCTCCAGCCAGCAGTGCGGATGGACAGACAAGCTATACCTGTACCTTATCAAGTATTGCAGGCCCATAAGGCAAGATTTGTAGACAGAAGCAGCTGGTGCTTAGGAACTGATATCTGCCCTAGCTCCATTCCAGAGTGCTTTTACTACAAACTAGTTCTAGTCTGGCTCCATGCACTGAGCCCACTGCATCTGAAGCATGATTGGAGTATGTCTCCTGGTTTAGCTTCATCAAAAAGATATCTACTTTGAACACTTTGAGACTGGTCCATGACATGAACGCTTGCTAAGTGTGGACAATGAGGACATTAACTCCAAAACCAGTCCAAAGTAAGCCACTTCTGTGGACACATCCATGAAGTTTTTAGGAGTAGGGAGCTTTAAGACAGCCCAGTGATATGAACTGATTTGGATGTTATCCCACTGACTCTGAGGGCTTAAATACTTCTTATCTATGAAGCTTGATTGGAGGAAAGGAGGTTTCCTACACCTGGAGCTGTCGTTTTACAATTTGCGTGGCATAGTTTGTGATATGCAATATGTATCTAGCAATATTCTTGATGATACCTGACACCAAATTAAGTACCAATATCAGTTTAGAAACAAGGCCTATATCTCACTATCTATTTAAACAGTGATATTGAGTAGAATCAAATATCTCGACTGTAAAATATGTGATAACCATATGTGATCTTGGGTAAGAAACTGAAACATGAAATCAGGTAAATCAGGCATTTCAGGTCTTAGTTTTCTGCATTCATTTTTTTTCAGATATTTCCACCCCAATTTAACTACTACCAGTGTTCAGCTTTTCTTGCCAAACGCCCAGTATGTTTATCAAACTTTTAAGAAACAGATTTGCTCATTTTGCTGTTAGTGTGACGACACACTAGCTGTTGACCTCACACTGTGGCTTCACTTAACTGGCAATTTACTAATCTTATTTATGATTTCAAAATTATCAACATTACGTTTAAGATGTTTCTTGAAACAATTAGAGTGAATATTATTCACATGAATTCTCCTTTTCCAGTGGGTACAGCAAGTCTTTTGATTTTTCCCATTTATTTTTATCTACTATAAGGCTTTAATTGTAGTAATTCTTATGAAAAATTCCAGAACTACAGCTATCGTTTCAATTTATGATTCACCACCTTTGGAATACCAGACTTAAGATACCCTGCAGCTAATTTTCAGAAGTGCTATTCAGCCCATAGGTGCTGGAGGCAGCTGCTTGATGCTAGTCTGTCTTGAGATTGGCAGAGGGATGGCATGTTAAGCATTAGTGTACATGTAGCAGCAATATTGCAGTGGCCCTCTGTCAACCCTGAGCTGAGGAAACTGGGTCTGAAGAGTAGACTGTACAATTTAATAAGTTAGTAGGGGTTTGAACATGTCATTCCACCATAGCTCTCTGTGAGAAGTTTATTACTGCCACAAATATGAACGAAGTACCTCAACACATCTTCAAAGACATTAAGCTTTCACAATAGATTTGGGAGTCAAACAGCTTAGAAAGCACATTTCTAAGTAAGCTGCCTCTCTTATTGCTCATAAAAATGTCTACACAATGAGGTCGTTTGGAGTACCTAACTTTAGAGTGGATTTACTGGTAAGAAAAAGTATCTGTACTCTTACCTGATATTCTGTGCTCTTATTCTACTAATATCATTCAGTGTGGCACTTGTCTTTCCAAAACATATGACGAGACGATGTCACTCAACCATTTCCTTCTTCCCTAGTGTAGATAGAGTTGTGTACACCACTACATTGTAATTTCATATTCTAGCATTGTATAGCACTAACTTTGTGTGGAAAAAAGAAAAAAAAAAGACCTACAGATGAGAAAAGAGCTTGGTTGCTACATTCTTTTAACACTTGATCATTCATTTAGACCTGCACCTAAGCCAAGGAGAGTTTCTGATACTGCCAGATAGCCTGCAGAACTCTGATTGAGAGCTGTCCCCTCTATTGTGAGGAAGACCTGCCAGCAGTAATGCACTGCAGCCGCTGCCAGAGTCAAACACGCTCTGTTACTTAGCGTGAAGGAGCCAAGCAAAGATGTGTTTTCATAACAAATAATGTATGCTCAAAAGCATTTTCAAGACAACTGTTTCACACTGGGAAATGTTGAATTAAAACAGATACATGCCAATTTTCATACCCAAATTGGTAGAAAAGTATCAAATTGAATCATGTTTCATGATTGAATCATGTTGCTTTGATTCAGTCATATTGAAACATTGTGTTTTGAAAGGTGTGAAGCATCTTGTTTCATTTTGTTTTACCATTAATTTATAAGGTCTCATAGTATTTGCATATAATTCTTTAGACTTGTGGTTTAATATAGTATTCTGCTCCAGCACTGTTAAAATAAAGCTGTTCAGAGTTTCAGAATAATATAGATCTAGTCTAACTGAGATTTTCGCTGTAAAAAAAGCACCTTTACTAAGGAAAAAAGCACACTCTGAAACTCCAGAATATCTTGTGGGATAATACTTTCTCACTTGCTTTGCTTCTGGGTCTTTATTAATAATGTTAAATATAAATAAGAAATACAAGCTGGTAGCTCTAGCAGTTGACAATGAAATTTTACTAAATCTTCATTCAAACACTATTTCTATACCTTCACACAAGAAAAAGAAGCTGTGTTTTCTACCAAAGATCAACACATCACATAATCATGTCAGTTGCCATAGCTTTTTTTTTCTTCATTAAGCTACAATAACACCTAAGTGCTGGATGATAATCATACTGCAGTTTACAATTGGTCTTCATCCCTAAAAGGTCCCAATATGCTTTGGAAGTCTACATAGCAATGTGGTTTGCCAGGAATATTTAATCTACCACTACAGTTCAGACACCCCTGGCATGAAATTTGGCAACTGTTCAACAGCCTTATCACACAGAAAACTAGAACTGAATGGGTAATTTGCAGGTCAAAATACAATCATCCATCAGAGATGAGACCAGAATTTCAAGACTAATAATTTTAACATAACCAGAACACAGCAAGTTAACATACATGTCAGGGGCAATGGTCTCTATTGAGAACGATGTGGAGCTACACAGACTCTGGGAAGTATATGACTTTCTTTGAAATGAGTCTTTCTCCATACTCTGCCAGTGCTGCTGGAAAAAGTGGAAAAGTGGCAAGGCTGTGGGATGCCTCTTCTCTATGATATGAACATACTGCTTTTCAGGAAGACTTCTAAGGACCTGCCTCATTTCACTCTCGTCATAGCAGGCAGAGTCACTTCTACATGGTCCATAAGATGGAGGCTTCCACACAGACTGACCTTTGATGAACAACAGTTATCTAGACAGTGGCTTTTTAATGTCACTCAATTTCATTAACGCGTTGTGCTCCACTCATCTGACCACCAACTGCAGTTAATTATATGCTGTCATTACAAAGGAGTCCTAAAAGGCCCCCTTGAAACACTGATTCCTAACATTTCCAGGCCGTGATGCCTGAAAATGGTCCTACATGTATAGAAATGGAAGCTGGTCATTCCAGGACCTCAGACCAGGTATCCACATGCACAACTTTGGCACCTAAAACCTTGCTGTGATCTTTCACCTCCCACCCCCTTGTGTTCTGCCTTTGCTGGAACAGAATTGATGGTATTTAGTACAAAGGAGAATGGCAAAAGCCTGTGCACTGCACCTTCCCCTGCAAGCCCAGCATGAAGACTTTTAATGAAGAACATGGTAGACTCCGTAATGATGCCACATTTGCTACTGTGAGTCAACAGACTGAGTCGCACCTGTCACATACAGAATGCAGGTGGGACCTCTCCTTTCCTCTTGCCAATATTAGGCTCTGGCAATCTGCATACACGTGGCCAAATCATCACTGAATATTCCACTTGCACCTGCCTTACTCAGGATCTTGGCTACAGATCACATCTGTTAAAAAGACACTGAGTTTGACGTTGCCCTCATTACATGTATGAACATATTGCGTGCGCTGAGAATGAGCTGTGCTCATCTGATTGCTCACTGACGTACTCATGCAGTACAAAAGATTTTTTTTTTTTTTAAATATAGGTCAAAATCACATCCACCTCAGTTTCTTCATTTCGTGATTTAATTATTTAAGGTGCCAGGGCTTAAACGAACAACTGAAAAATGAGATATAATTCTAGCTAGAACACCGTTACTATACTGAGAGTTAATGGCCCATATATATTGTCCCTCCGACACCTTGTTTTGATCTGCTCATGAATTTCCAAGGAAACACAATTTGAACTAAAACTTGCTGGATTTGGTGACCTCTAACATGCCCATTTTGGTTTTGTATTTTAGTTTTTGACAATATGAACAGGAATGTTACAAACATTGCTTTACTACAGGGAAAGTGAACAAAGATAAGATTAGCCCTCTTTTGTTTATTAAAAAAAAAAGAAAAAGATTTCTACAATTTTATGAGTTCTTGCACCAGAAAGACATAAAGTTAGAAAAATTACAAATGTTTTCATGTATGTTCTTGTGAGTGAGAGACCTGATGTAGATAGGACCTGGCTGTAAACAGTACTCTATGAATGCACATAGAACATGTATAGTTTTACATAGGAATAAAGTCTTCAACAAATTTGGTTCAAAGTCCTCCAAATCAGTAAAAGCCTTTTCAACCATGATAATACGCTATAGGTTGAACAGAAATATAGCTTAAGCCATAACAAAATACGAATTTTGCAGGAGAAAGACCCTATCTCTGGATCTGCTCTGTAACTGTGAAAATGCAGCACTAACCTTGGATATGTCTCTTGCACCTACTGTTTACCACGCCTGCACAGTGCAAAAAGAAAACTCCAGCTGGATCACCAGAAGACTGGAAATCCTTGATTTTGCTTCTAATATATCTGCCTTCTACGCATCTTGTTTAAAGAAAAACAAGATTAGGAGTTGCTGGCTTGAATGGAAACAAGTCTCCAGCTGGTGACTCACTGGCAGTCTGCAGAGACTCCCAGACCTCCTCAGCATCCTACAGAGGCTCCAGGATACTTTCACACCTTACAGGGTGTCACCTTTACAAATTCTCACTGGGGTCTTTACCCGCCTCTTTCAGAGCCACCAGCCCATGTGCTGACTACAATGGGACTGATCTTGCTCAGCAACTGGCCAAGTACAATACCCAGCACCAGCCATCCAGGTCAAGTACGACCCCTGCTTTCATTCCTGCCTTGACCTAAAGGTCTGAGAGTATTTCTTGGGCCATGGTGCTGCATTATCATCATCCTATGACAGGGCAAGATATCATAATCACGTGGCTTAGCAAGGTGGCAGCTCGCAGCCTGGATGATACCATCCAGGGGACTGTGCTCTGCATTAGTCTCACAAGCTGAGCAGCTAGACAAAATTAAGGCTGTGCCTAGTTGTTCTTGTACAGTGTGATATTTAGCACATTTCTGTCTGAATTTTGAAATTTCTTCTGATGAGATTAAATGAGACTATCAAGGGCAAATTTTCAATGCAAAAAATACACATTTAAACACACATTACCTTTAATGGAAGCTGTGCAATTCAGGCTGCATACTTACTCTCTAATGTTGTTTTAGAAAACCCTTTTTTTCTACTTTTCATCATGTTTTCAATAATAGGGTCCCTACATGCATATTAGAAACTCACAACGGAATCTTTCATGTCAGTTTCCATTAACCTTGATAATTATGGGATGTCTTTTCCATTTTTAGCCTCAAAAGTTTGTCTTTTTTTTTTTTACTTACTTCTTCTCAAATGCTATTTGATATTCTCTTGTACATTCAGGAATATTATTATTTATTAAAGTTAACAGTGCACTTCGCTGTGTCACAGGCTATTGTTGCAATGGCTTATGTAGATTAGCACCATTCTCACTGTGCCACAAGATAGGGCATCTAATTTAATACATTACCTCTCTTCTGTTTATATGCAACCACTGGGATACAGATATATTTCCCTGAAGTGATTGATTTTCTGTTGATGAAAGTTTATTGGAAATCCTAAGACTCCAGAGGCTGTTCAGCTGCTGGCTCTGAGTCCTGAACATGGATTTAAAAATACACTATTTCTTTCAGCTTGTAAAGGAGTCACTGAGAATTAGATCTCCTTTTAAAACGACACAGTAAAAATGAGATACAAACTTAAGAGTGGTTGATTATGAGAAGTAATTCCATTTGAGACTTTGCATATGATTGACATAGTCTATGCTTTTACGAGATTAAAAAAAATCTCCAGAGATAATCGCTCATAATGAATCATTTATTATGTATATCTCTTAATTCTAGAGGGGTTAAGGATGAGTGAGCATGAAAGCCACGGACAGAGCTTTATGCATCCCATAAACACTCCTTGCAGATATTTACGTGTCCTCAAGCACCTCTGCCCGAAATACAGGAATCAAGGACACTTGCCGCTTTTCCTAAAAGATGTTTGCTGTGCAAAAAGTGTTGGGTCTCTTAGGTCTGAATTCTGCCAGGACCCCAGAAACCAAGGTGGACAAGAACATGGGGAACACCAGCAGCATACTTACAGAGCAGAGATCCAAGGTGAAACAACCCTTTATTTGTGCTACACAATACAAGGCACAGAACGGGAGGTACAGCCAGGCCCATCCACTGATTTACCACAGGGCCAAAAGGCAAGCAAGTTGTGCAGGAGGCTGGGAACCACTACTGATGATGATATGTCAGGGAATACACATCTTTGGCTTCCTGCATCGCCTCGTCTCATTACATGCACACACTGAGCAATATTTCTGTTCTGTAGGGTTTGGTCTGGGGCTCAAAGCACCCAAATTGGTTTACATCTAAACACTCCATGACTTTTCTAAGATTAGCATGGGCTTAAAATTTCCTGTCCTTGAACCAATTGGACATTATGCAAAGGATTTCTTTTTCTTGCATACATTCTTAAAAGGACAGTCTCTTTAACTATTTCTTCCAGGGTCACACACCAAATTTTAATTAGTTCCATTAAATATAAAAGGAAGATTTTGTAGCTAAGCTGTTCACATACCTTTTTTACAAGCTGGCATATGAACAGTCAGCAGGTGTCTCTCCAGAGCGACAGGCATGATATAGAGTTCTTATAGTTGTACAACTCTTACCATCATAAACATAGCATGTTTTACAGGCTGCCTGATGACTTAGACAAAGAGCCATCATAATGACTTCTCTGGCTCTGTGATAGCTCCATTTACAATTAGTGATAGGAGGCAGCACAGCTCACTTCTGTGTATGGAGCTGATATGGAGTTATTAGATATGACAGTCTGGTGAACAAAACAAAACACACCTGGGTGACAGTCTGTAGAAATCCATGCTCTCGTTGTACAGTGCTGGTTACTCGGATTGTTGAAAAATACCTGCCTGTGTGTTTTTGTACCTATGCGTCTTGTGTGTAGCACGCCTCTTAAACTTTCTGACTGTGGCTGTTCACTTGGATTTTAACATCCACCTTTCGCTGAGCTGCAAAGCTGAGATTTAGAGCGTATTGTCTCACCCTCATCAATGGGAAAAACGCCAGAACTTACTAAAGGAATTAAGTACAGCTGGGGTGAAGGTCTGCAGGCTGGGATACAGGGAGATGTCACATTCAAAATGCACCCCTGGGCCTAAGCCCAAGACTGGGTTTCCTCTATTTTGGGGTGGAAAAAAGTATGTCTGGATGACAGCAGGAACTTCCATTAAAAATGCGTGAAACTATAGGTCATAATCAATAGTAATTTTCTGTTAATAGAACCGTTTTGCCTGAGTTTGATCACAGGTGCGAGATCACTGGGCACAGGCCAAGGAGTTGTTTCCCCGGTGGCGTGTGACACACGACACAGCAGTGCTTCCTGGTTCACGCTGGGGTGTGCTGCAAATTTCCAAATATAAAACAACTTTCAGCAGCAGCAGTGCTCCAAAAACATCTCATACAAAAGGTGCACAAGACAGGCAAATGTTCTAACATCTCCAGTCTTCAAAAGAAATACCTGTAAGAGCTGGAATTATTTTTTCTGCCTTATAGTATTACAATGCTTGGTCACTATTTGTTCTTTCATCTACTATGTTTAAACAACGTACATTGTCCCTATTGTCTTGCTTCTTCCATCTCACGATCAGGAGAACGTTATTTCCTAAGCAAGCAGAAGACTTCACTGGAATCCACGCAAAAACATCAAATATTTCAGCTTGCCAAAAATTAGTGACAGGAAAACAGGAAATTGTTCCTGTTTATCTTTTGTCCTGTTTAGTTAGTTTGTTTGTTTCTTTGCTTGCTTTACAAATTATATAAAATCCTCTCAAAATGTTCCTCTCAACCTGCTCATTATCTAAACCAAACTATAGATTACAATTAATGTCACTTAAAATAGACTCGAATGTGGAATTATTCTAATTTGGTGACTAAAAGGTATTACATACTATGAAAAAAAAAGAGTGGAAACCTGATGTTGAATATAATAGAGAGGTGACCAAATGAAAATAAGTCTATTTTTCCACTAAAAATCAAAATACATAGAAGTCTTTATAAAATGAATACAGTAAGCACACAACTGCTAGCGCATATACAGATTTTTCCTAATAACACAATGGAAGCTATTAAAAATAGATAGAAACACTAATGAGAACATTTGTATATGTATTACATGAGATTACAGTGTGTGTGTGAAAAGTACAAATAGCTTATTTCAAAATAACTTCTAGGAAGAGAATATACCCATGTACTAAAGAAATAGTTTTTTTGAATCACTTTTTCTCATACCATCACAAACGAAGAATGAAAAACATCACACAGAACTGGAGCAACCTGTGTCAAACTGACATCAAAACATGATATCTGGTTATTGCACAAGACTGGAAAGGCACAGTCTAGTAGGTCTTACTCTCCGTGAGCATGGGTTAGATTTTTTATTTCAACTGCTCCAGTGATTGAAAAGTGTCTCTAAGCAGAGCTCAGGAAAGAGATGATCTTCCTCAGAATCAGCCAAGGGCTCCGTGTCCCACAGTCTCTTACCCTACATTCAGTCCTCCTTTCTCTAAGCCAACATTCACCCTTGATATTCACCATCCTGAAGGGTCCTCTCCTGTAACTTTTAGGCACATTGACTGCTGGTCTGCTGTCAATGTGTATGAGGCTGCTTCGATGAGAGCATCATGTAGGAACAGCCTCTGAGTTTTTCAGGGTCTGTTACAAAAAGTCTGAGACCCCAGAATTGAGAGCACTTATACAAGAAGGAAAATATATTCACACACACACAAGCATTGCCACTGAAGATTTGCATAAAATTATTCAGATACAGAAACTCTAGATCCTTTCCCTAAAATAGCTCTTGACATACTTATCTTTAGGGACATTTCACCTTGTGGATGTAATTCCTTAATTAATTACTTCATCTTCTGCCTACAATCCTGCAAACCTCTTGGCAGATCTGTTATAATACAGTTACATATTCATGTGATCCAAGCTTTGTCTCAACCAAATGTGTTTTTTATTAATAACAATATGGATTATTATCACCGTTCTTTTATTTTTGAAGTACTAGCTCATCAACACACCTAGGCAACACAGGTAGCTGGTTAATAAAAAAAAAGATAATTAAGAGTTAGGCTGAAACTTCAAACAAAAACACATTTAAATGTACATGCATTTAAAAGTACCTATTCCTAGATACACAGCTGCTGCACTTCATCCATAATTAAGGTAAGTATTTACCTCTTTACTGTAGTACATTACAAATATTACAAATATTACAAAAATTACAAATATTACAAATACTTACACTTTTCTACAGTCACTGAGATAGATGCAGCCTCTATGTCAATGGTGAAGGCTGCATCACATGATTTGGGTTCTATGTACAGCCCAGGACACATGGGAAGGATACCTGGTGTCTGTTCAGTAAACCTTTGCTGACAAAACTTATAGCAGCTAGGAAGTTCATCTTCTAGGTCTTCCAGAGGTACAGTTGCAAAACAAGTTTGCATATGTATCCATTTAGCTGGGAACATATTTGAAAATGTAGGCTTCCAAGTGGCCATCAGCCCACATTGGCATGCAGATGCAGGTGTGGATGTACCCATCAAATACAAACACAAAACCAAGAGGTAAACAGGAAGCTCTTCAGGTTCAAGTTCCAAATTAGAGAAGATAGGATATAAAAGAATTTCAAGATGAACAAATGACACATTCTAAGAGGAATAAGTAAATTTAACAAAATGTTGTCCCGCATCTTCCTTCCTATTAAACTGCTTGTGCATATTACTTTCTCTCTACTGTCTAGATGCCAGATGATTTTTAAGGAAATAATGATTTTCTTCTGCATCTTCTCTTCTTCTTTCTTCTCCTTCTGAAGCTCAAGATTTGGAAAAATATGTTGGTTGTTAGAATGCTAAATCAAAGGAACAAGCATGTCTGACAGATCTCCCTGGGCTGATATTCTGATTGCTTGCTGAAATAAATTTTGCAACTGACATAGAGGAGTATCCTGTTTTGTGTCCTGAGATTAAAAATTTCACTATTACGGTAGAAGTTCTTATAAAAGATGATGCTTGTAGAGAAAGATGTACTTGAGTAGCTTTGGCAGCCAGTATGACTTGGCTGTTTGGAAACTAGTCTGAATGTCACAGGATTTGGCTCCACTCCTGGCCTGTTTTTTAAACTTGGTCAAAAGTCATTACTCAATCTGGTCCTCTTGTTTCCTCAGTGGTGCCGGGGGAGGGACTGTCCAGATATGACTTTGCAAACTGCCTAAAATAGTAGGTNGTTTTGTGTCCTGAGATTAAAAATTTCACTATTACGGTAGAAGTTCTTATAAAAGATGATGCTTGTAGAGAAAGATGTACTTGAGTAGCTTTGGCAGCCAGTATGACTTGGCTGTTTGGAAACTAGTCTGAATGTCACAGGATTTGGCTCCACTCCTGGCCTGTTTTTTAAACTTGGTCAAAAGTCATTACTCAATCTGGTCCTCTTGTTTCCTCAGTGGTGCCGGGGGAGGGACTGTCCAGATATGACTTTGCAAACTACCTAAAATAGTAGGTCCCTATTACAGCTAAGAAAAAAAAAAAAAAAAAGAAAAAAAAAAAAGGCAAATCCTCTGTGAGATTTTGAACATGAGGTAGAAATCTTTAAGTTCATTCTGTATTCAGTGGTAAACCAAGGAAGAACAGAGCACTAGGGAAATAAACTTATGGTTGCTTGTGTTTCTAAATAGACAAGTTGCTGAATTCTATCATCTTGGGCCATTTTCAGACTGGATAGCTGTATTTCGAGATAATGAGGTGCAATTTCTTCAAAGCAGCTTTAAATCCTGGTGCATATGATGAAACGTTGTAATTCTTTTCATTTTCTTGTTTGTGTTTTGCAAAAAACAGGAGGACAATAACAAGGAGTTGATTGGAAAGATATTGGGGATTATCAGGCACTTCAGGAAAAAATCTCGAATCCTAAATATGCTAATACCTAAAGTTTGCTAAAAGAAGCAATTTTGTGGCATTTACTTTAGTGCATCTTCATTAAAGAAAACTTTATGGGAGTTAAACTTTAATGCATTTTTTTGTCTGTGTCGACAGTTTGAATGGGGCTTGGGATTTGTTTGTGTGTTTGTTTATTTATTTCTTGTTAATTGGATTATAAATGGTCACAGAGCCAATTCAGTCTCTAGAGTCTATGATTTAACGATGTTCTGAATCTGTTACTGAAAGTTACCCACAGGGGAGTAGTACTGAGAAAGATGCCACCTTCTCTTTGCACAGTGTAATTAAACTTTACCTGACCACCAATAAATTAATTTACAAGGTCTTCCTATAATTTAAATGAAATGTGAAAATTATCCCTTCTTTGACTTATTTTCAGCAAGCTGGATCAATGTAGTTTAGGAAATTAAGTGTTAGCCTTAGACAGTTGATCTTAGAAACACCTTCGATCATTTTCTACTAAAATCGTTACATTTTGTGTAGCTGAAAGGCTACCCATATTTTACTACTGCCTCATAGCTAATATGCTATTACACAATACTGGACATACCCGTGCAAACGCAACAAATGCAGAGCAACAGCTCTTCACTGGTGAGTTCTAAGAGACGATTCTTTCTTCTTCTTTTTAATTTAAATTTAGCTCTTTACAATGTGCCAGATTGGCAGCCATCAAAAATAAGACTTAACCTATAATTAAGTGCAGATACAGCACACGCAGAAGCAGCACGAGTGGAGTCCTGCCAGTATTGCCTAATATGACTCCAAACAAAGACAGAATTTTGCCGTGTGCTGTGTCATGTGGACTAGGCGACAGAAAACAGTCCCTGGACCATTAGTAAAAATGAAGCCTTTGAGGCCATGTCACCTCTGAAGAAAAGAAAATACCCCTAACACCAGCATGAGGAGGGTTTTCTGGTACAGTGAGTCAGAACAGATGTGACAATACGCAAAGAAAGTGCTTCTTCATGCAAAGCTCTGCTGGCACGGCCTGTGGGGTTGGACCCAGCCTCCCAGCGCACCTCATCATTCTTCTCCCTTGATGTTGCAACTGGTGGTTGCCAGCATCTACTCAAATTATACTTTAGCTCTCCTATGTGGAACTTCAGAAGATCATCTCCTCGCTGCTGAGGTCAGCCCTTAGAGGAAAGGCTTATATCTCAGCTTTAGTTGCAAACCGTCTCTTTGTTAGTGCCGTTTATATATCCTACACGGCAGGACAGGCAAAGGTGCTCCATTCAACTGTTCGTATTATCGCCTTCAAGGGGAATAGAGTTAGCCCACAGCACACCTGTTTTTATTCCCTCAATGATTTATCTAAATTGCAGACACGATGGTCCTACCTGCAGTCACGTCGGGGACTGTTCTTGTAAGAAAATTTTCAGTGGTGAGTGAACTTTAAAAGGAAGCTGCCAAAACCATAAGGCTGTATTACTGTGGTTTAGCTGAACTTACATACCAGGAAGAAGATTTTAAAAGATTGAAGGATTTAAGGCCTCATTACACTGAAACTAGCTGCAACTTTTATGTTCTTGAGTTTCTGAGGAGATTGGAAACTTTTATCCTCAAACTTGAGGCATAAGCAAAGCTGAATCAAAGGAATGAGTGTCTGGATCAAGACGAAGCCATAATTCCCAAGATGTTGAAAGGAAAAGAGATGGCGATGGAACTGAGTGAGAGACCCAGTGTTACAGCTCTACAGATTTGCCTTTGGTGCTCTTTTTGCTACCCAAGAAACA
Organism: Pampusana beccarii; assembly: GCA_013399365.1. Taxonomy (NCBI): domain Eukaryota; kingdom Metazoa; phylum Chordata; class Aves; order Columbiformes; family Columbidae; genus Pampusana; species Pampusana beccarii. Next base: position 99,131 of record VWYH01009830.1, on the reverse strand, counting down.
GGGAAAAGCCTTGTGCTCACCTCCAACAAAAGGTGCTGCCCTCCAGCCTATCAACCACCCATCTTCAGCTTCATTTAAAGCTGTAGCCAGTCCGATTTTGCAGTGCTGTGGCAAAGGAAGGGCTATCAGGAGGCCATGACCACATAACTGCTCTAGACCAATCCGCTATCTCAAGCAACTATTTTTGCCTATACCTACAGGGAGTTTGGCATTCAGGTCTTAGTGAGAAATGGTTTGCAGGTACAGAGATGCTGAACTGGTATCCACCGAAACCACTAGAATGAACAACTCAGTTTGTTGTAAGTGATAATGCTCTTATTCTTTTAATTAAATACTAGGCAACTTTGAAGCAAAGGACAAATGAACACAGTAGGGAGATAATGACCATAATAAACTAAGTAAATGGTCAAATCAAATTGCAATCATATGGTACAAAAGAATAATTTTAGTCAAGAGTAAGAAATAGGAGAACAAGGGAGCAGAGATTCTTATTTTATTGGTTACTACAGATACTAGAAACCATGACACAGGCAGAGGACAGAAAGATTAGTCTCTACCTCAGATAACCTATATTTCACACCAGAAAGAAAACACTAAAGAAGTTTTCAAAAAGGAGGAGCAAATTGTTTATTGAAAAAAATAACGCACGTGATACTGATTAGTTACATGGCTATAAAAGACAGGCATCAAAAGCTGTTTGCATAGTTCAAAACCTTGCCAGATCTGTCTGCTGCATGTAATAACTGTCTAGGAGTTTAGAAAACAAACAGATGCAAAACCCCACAGAATATTACTGATTCTGTGGATGTAGTGTTTCAGAACTTCTAGGTAATACTATGACTTGGCTTGCAACTGCTTGTGTTTTTGATGACCCTTGCCGTCTTGTAGATGAGATCGAGCTCAGTGGAATTATAGAGGCATTTATAGAGGTACAGTCACTGCCAAGCAGAATTCAAGCTATTGGGAGAGTGACAGAAGTCAAGCTGTAAACAGCCCCTCCTTTACATTCAGGATATGTATTTAGTATATCATCATCTATGCCTTATTTCTAAGTCACTAAGCACAGCCACATGCTTTATGTGACTTTGCACATCACACAACACTACGATGAGCCCTGTTCAATTCCCCTGCATCCATTTCTCATCTGCTATAGTAACTTGTAGTGACTCTTTGTCTGCTGTCAACCCTGCATATTGCATCTGCCCGACACTGAAGTTTCCTCAGCCCCTTAGGAATAGCAGATGTGTCTGCAGTGTTAACATGTCACACAGTACATCCAGATGTAAGTGAAATACAAACCTGACATGTTTCTACAATCTCCAGATCTCCTCGTAAAAAGTTATTAGATCACCTTGTGAGGTCATTTCAAAGCACTGTTGAAAATTAAAGGACGTTGGCAACTGAGCTGAAAATAACCATCATCAGAAATATGCTGATTTTAGAAGTAAGCCAATTGGAGAACAAGAATCAACCTGAAAACATTATGCTTAATTCTATAAGGGTATTTTTGGCGATTTACTGTTATAGGTGATTTCTCCTGTACCATTTAAGTTAGCAACAGTCCAGGGGGATAAAGACCCAAATATAGAACCTGATCCATTCCTGCTCTGAACCTACAGAAAGGCTAAACCAAGTTTTGCAAAGACTGTCTTTTTACACAAGGTCAAACTAATGTAAGAGCTATGTATGATAACAAAGAAAATTCAGAAGGGTAGATGGCTGAACTGAACAAAGGCAACTGGAATGTTTGTCTACACTGAAATGTCTAGCAGCCATCAGCAATAGTTGAGACAAATTTTTCAAGCTAGGTAGCCTGAATTTAAGCACCCACATTCATACGTAGGCAAAGACAGTGTGAGTGATTCGAGCTACAAAGGATTCAGGCAACTGCTGCTTCCGGAGGAATCACTTATCAAAAATCAAGCCATGCACTTCTCAGCCTACGTATAGATTTAATGCCTAAATTAGGCAGGAAATTTTGAAAGTCATGACTTTAGAGTTCTGTATCTTAAAAATCCTGGAAGATTTTAACATAAACATAGTGACAAGTCGTTATATACAGTAAATCAGCGTAGCCCTATCAGCATCATGAAAAAGCATTGATTTTGAATGAGCTGAAGATCTGGCATTGCAGTCCACTGTGGCATCTGTGTACCCATGTATGGATAACTCTGTATTGGCAGGAAGAGTTGGAGAGAAACAAGGGAATAGCCCCAGCAAGCAGGAGTTACGGGTTCATGCCAAGATTTGCAACCAATTTGCTCTGCGATCTTGCACACATCACTGCATTATTCTGTGAATTTCCCCAAACAAATATTCCCCTCTGGATACCTGTTTAGACTGTAAAACTCTTCTGACTGTGTACTCATTCAATGCTGAGCAGAACCAGATTCTTATTTCAGTTTGTGCCCTCATCTATTATTTCAAACATTATCAATATTAAATAAATCTTAATTTATAAAACCAGCCCAGACTCTTCAGCTTGGCTGGGTAAAATCTGCCCCTGACTCAGCAAAGGAAAAATACACCTGATGAGCCTTGAATCTGCATCTGCTTATGTTTTCACAGACTCCGTGAAATGGATGTAACTGCACATGAAATGTTGCAATGACAATAAATACACGTAAATCTACTGAACTGATAAGCATTCAGTCAGACCTGATTAACGATGCCCTCAAGAGCAGCAACAAGCCACATTTTCATCCTTAAAAGTGAAAAGCAACAGTTTTAAAGGACATGAAGCAACACAGGAAGCCATTTCTCTTCCAAATCCTTGAGAAGTATTTCCAGCATAATTCTGCCCTTCATTACAAGAGCACTAAATGGCAGCTAGAGCTCCAGGAGGTATGAAGCCCCATCAGCTACTCCACCACAGGAGGGAAAGGAACATAATCTCTGCTCCACAGTAGTAAAGATCCTATCCAGTATCTGAACAGAGACCTAGAGGAGAACCCTCCACCCCACCCTACCGCAACCCTGGAGCACTCCTGCAATAAAGTGGGTAGCTCTCCTTAGACAAAGGTGCAGCCTTTTGCCCTCCAGACTAATGCATCCAGGCGCGACATCACCACAAGGTCTGAACAAACCAGAGCTGTTTTTCATCCAGACAACGCAGAGGACCACAACCTCTGATCTGCCTGTGCCCATTCGTGTAGGCATGTCTAAAGCGAGGCGCCGAGACCTGCGGTTAGCACGGCAATCAAACTTTAAGACCAGCAGCTCTTTCTGCTAATCACACACAATTTTACGCTGCCAGTGTAATTTAAATCAGCTGAATTGGTTTTCAGAGTATTTAATAAATATTGCCTGCTGGCATAAATAGGATTGAAGAGCTGGAGATTTGAAAGAGCCAAACATCCCTTTTGGCACCTTTGTTCTAATGATGCAACTGTGTCTCTGCCAGTCTCTGCCAGTCTCAGCAGACTGGCATTAAAGTGACGGTTTGCGCAGGAAAAAGTAAATAAACAGATTATGCTCCATCTGATCCATAAACAGTGGGATCTTATTAAAAGCTACCAAATGCAACTTCAAACAGCAAAGCATTGTATCCTATGATTCATGTGGAAACCATTGGCCAAGCCAACAAATTCTGTCTTTGTGCAGTATTTTTATTTTAAATAATATGTGGAAATGGATTTCTAATTGTTTTCTCTTTGGAGGCCGAAGTAGTTCTGATAATTAGGCTACCTAGTTAATTACTAATCCTCTACAAAAATGGCCAATAGCCTGGTTCATCAACAGAGCTTAATAGAGGTGGAAATGAAATGTACTTAATTTTCCGAGCCACAGTACATTCAGAAATGGCAGAAGTGCTTATCCTCCATTTTTCTTCCAAGGAGCCAATGTATTATATGTCATGGCAAGATCCTTGTCAAAAGCAAAACTAAATTTTGATCCTGAGCACCATTAGCCTTCCTGACATCTCCCTGCCCTGGTCTATGCCTCTGTGAGGTAATTTTAATACTACTTCCAGGAATAAATATCAATTAATTGCAGTTTGTGAGTTCCTCATTGTTACACAATCTCATAAAATAAAAACAAGCAAAAGCAACCCCTAAGTTTTGGAAGTGACTTCACATAAAAGTGATTTTATAACATGACAGATTTTTAGCCTTTATTCTAAAGAGCCAGCTTTGGAAATTTTCAGTATGACAAATAACTCATCTTTTTCAAAGCAATGCACTGTGTTTTAGACATAAGACTGACCCTCAAGTCATGTCTCTTTTCTGATCTATAGGACAGTGCAATGGGCTGGGACCCTGGTGATTCATGCTCTATTTTCCCCATTCTAATGTAATACTTAAGGTGTATCACTTCCCTTCACCATGCTAGGGCCACCAGCTGCAAAATTAAGGTAAAGCTAACAAATTATTTGTGAAGGACTGAGATTTCCAATCCCCTGCCCCTTCAAAATGGCTACAGAACACTTAAGTACTGTTATCCACCTTAAAAAAATTGAGTCAAAATTCTTATTCTAAAGATAGAATGGAAACACCAATTGCTCTCCAGCTCATACACATGCATTCGTATTTAATTTGGCCTTTGCAGAGACTACCACCTCCCTTTTCATCATATTTTAATTTAAAATGAGTAGTGATGTTGCTAAACTGACACTCCCAACAACAGACCCTGACTAGCAGATTTATGTCTTTGCTTAGTCCAACAAACCTTGCTTTTACCAACTGTGCAAGACACAGTGCAGAATACAGGACTCAATTGCCAAAGATCTCAGCCCTTTCTCCTCTGCCCCTGGTGCACACACTCAGAGCCCAAGAAAACCCAGCTTTAGTTGGGAAGCAGTAACCTGAAGAACACAGGACTGCAGACTTCTCTGCAGAAGGATGCCACTGAGGTTGAGTTGGGATGGTGATTACAGACTGCCCTAGCGAGCAGGAAGACAGCAGGTGCAGATGAGACGGCATTGCTGGGATTTGGGTTTTTCTGAATATGTAATTTTTATACTTACTAATATGACGATTTTTATTTGCATTGTAGAAGTATTCAAGAAACAAGAGCTGCAGTTACCAAGCACATAACCCAGCTGTTCTTGTTGCAAGTCAGCCCAAGATCCTGCTCTGAAGAGCTTACAGTCAAAATAGACAAACTAGCCAAAGTCTGAGCTCAGGACAGGTATAAAGATGTGAGGCATCACCAACCTGGCAACTGGCAAGGTCAAGACAAAAGGTAGACCTAAGTCTCACTCTAGTAGCGTATCTGGAGAACTTTTCTCACCTTTCCACATTATATATTAGCACAAAGATCAGCTAGGCACCTTTAATGAATCAGAATGGAGATAAAATAAAAATACTGTCTAATGAATAGTCTTATCATCATTAGATTCTCAGAAATATAATTCTAACTTTCTCCTCTTTTTTACATTCTCCTAACTCTGCACCTTTAATAGCTTTTAAGGATAACATTTCACAGTCCTAACTTTCAGCCTGCAATGGATAAGGCTGAGTACTTTTATTACAGTTTAATAAATTGTTAATATTGAATATGAATAATGAAATAACTACTGTCATGTAACCCCTAATAATCATTACAAAAATATGCTTTCTGACATAATTTAAACATATTACTAAAATATATATACTTGCCTCTACACAGGCAAAGGTAATATTTCTGACATAATTATTGCTAATAATAATTTTGTTTAAAATAAAACCCTATTTTTTCTAAGAAATTTCAGCTTTCATTCAAATAAAACACTTTTACAATCAAAGTGGTAGCATTCTGATTCAAATGCAGCTCTGAAACTGCATCCATCTGTTTTGCACTGCTTTAGATTTGGTACTGAAGATGGTAGAGAGCTGTTCCATGCTTACACTGAGGCAACTGAGGAGAAATCTCGGCCACTGTTTTACACGGGGGCATGCAGGCCCATTGCACCAGTGTCAAATTCCTGTGCATGGCGACTGGATGCCCATGTATATACCTGGAGTATAGGTTCAGATTTGAAAAATTTGACCTAGATATCCTGGAAGTGTATCATTCACACCTGGAATTTTAGGAGGTGGGTTGTATGGGTTTTGGTTGGGGTTTTTGTTTTGTTTTTCAAATTGTTTTTATTTTTTTTAATTCAGCTGACTAGTAGCTTCTAACCTGACTTAAAATTGTATCAAGAAAAAATTCCTTTAGTCAAGATATCCAAATTACTGTAAAATGCGTTTAAAAGACTATGCCAGGAACTACTCTTTTACAGCTATCAGTGTCCAGCTATACTCAGAGCTAAAACAAGTGAACTAAATTATATTGGTACAGAGCTTTGTTTATAGCTTGACATTGCCATGTTTACGTCAATGCCACAGAGACAGCTGACAGAAGTTGACAAATGCCAGTGAGCAAGGTTATGGCCATCCTGGACTCAAGCTGGCCTTCAGCTGTCTCCATCAAACTTATGGCTTCCGTACTAAAGACTCACACTGCAGCGGCTACCCAGTGGCAGATGTGTAATTCCATGCTGTGTACAGCACATGAGTTTTCTTTGATATTACAAGCTCATTTGAACTTACACATCTAACTTTCCTCCAAATTAACACTTGAAACATCCATTAAAACAAGTTACAGTTTTATGAAACTCTAGTGGTGGCCCATTACTCACTGGCACCTTTTATCTCATTCTCCATCTCCTATTTTAATCCTGAATTTCAGAAAACGAATGCACATGTTTATACATTGAACAGTCCCATGACTGCAGCATAGCTATTGATTTCCTATGCGACAACCCATACGCATATACTCAGCAGAATCCAAGCTGGTGTGATAACTTCTGAAAAATTCCACTTTTCACTTTATGAAGGATGTTCGGAGAAATAGCCTGGTAGTTTTACACAAAATACATTAAACTGGAAAATAAGGTCAACTCAGCTACAGCTCTGTTTCTATTGCTAAGATGTCTTCAACCAGAACCTGATTTGGAAGTCCTCTGCGGAGGGAGCTGCAAGAGCCCAGCTGGAATCTGGGAAATATCCTCACTTTTCAAATTTATCACTTTCTGTGGAGCTAAACAGAATCTAGTAAAGTGCCATATGAAAATCAAACAAACAAACAAACAAACCAAAACAGGAGTATAATCTGCTTTGTTTCCTCCTGCCTCTGCTCCACTATTTGGTTCATATACCAGGCTGATCTTTTTTTTTTTTTTGAGGGCAATTATAATTTGATTGTAATCTTGCTTCTCTTCTAACAACGTGATTAATACAAGCACATCTTTACTTTAGGTTCTATATGTTCAAGATTAAGCAAACTGCTATAGATGCCCCAAAAATGGTTAAATAAATCACCTTTACGGTATTTTCCTTATTCGTCCAGAGGCATTGTAACATCTCAGACTGCCAAAACACAAGCCAAGTCTCAAGGTTCCATTTGTGTTGATGGGAAATAAAATGTGATTTAACAAGGACAAAAAATGAGCTTGAAAACTTTCTAGTAGAAGAATTATTTGGATGATGTGAACTGGGAATTCCTACAAGAGATAATTGAAGAAAGGAATGCTTTATCAAACACAATTTTTCGTCTACTTCTTTGTAAGAAGCTGGCAAAAACAAACCTAAGGGTACTTTAAAGTGAACACCCTATGATCTATTATGTGAATTTTACTGTGTTCTCACTCAGTCAAAAAGCCTTTCAGAATAGGCAAGATCTGGATTTTTTAACTGTAATACAAACAGGCAAATAAACAGAGCAACAAAGCCAGAGGTCTTCTTTATACAAGAAGATAAAGGTGATGTTCATCTTTAAGAGAACAACAAAGGACAATGCAATTGGAAACAAATATTCACCTATATTCCAATGAACGTGGAACATGACATGTACCACACAAAAGGGCTGTAGATTTTTAAAGGAACTGCAGAATTCACGGACAACTTTCAATTGCATATACTGAGAGCATTACACATTCCTTGAGAAAACTATAATTGAATGTATATGTAAATGTGCTAAAGTGCAATGCCGTGAGGGCATATCCTCTCTATTTCCAGCCAGAAGGTAAGAAATACTAAAAAAAATACTGGCCAGGGCACACTTTAGGATAGTAGTTTGGAAACTACACCGTGCACCTGGTGATCAGTAAAGCTCAGGGTCTGAATGGAAATACATGGCTCCGTTTTTAAGAGCTTCCAATATCCTGGGATGTAACACAGTACACACTAAGAAAAAAGCAAACTGAGCTCTCATGCCTTTTTCATAGCTTCCAGGTGGAGAAAGGCCAGGGCCTCTTTCCTCAGGCTTTTCTTGGAACAAACACAGATGTCTGGCACAAAACATATGTTTGTGTTTTTACTGGATGCCAAGCTGAAGCTTGGCTTTTCTTGATTTCTCTTCAGTCATTCATCATATGGATGGTCAAGTCAGCCCACAAAACAAAGACGGGAAGCAAAGGGCAGAGACACCTGCCATTTGCAGGCCAAGGCTGGCAGGCCCTGTCACATGGCGAGTGGTTCCACTGGACGGACAGCGCTGCCCCGCTCCCAAGGAGCAGCCCTAAGGACTCAGCCACCAGCAGGCCTGGGCACATGGGGTGGGCTCCGGCCCTTCAGCACCTCAAATTTTAGTCACATCGAGGGCTTTGTGTCAATGGAACCAGACACCCAGCTGGCCTCCCGCTGCCTTGAGAAGTGGTCAGGGCTTTAGTCATTGACTTCTGCATGCAAAACGCTCTGATTTTCTGAACTGAAAACTATTTCAGTTCAGAAACTGACTGGAGGAGAAGGAGTACTTAGGGGTGAGAGCACCTGTGAAAAAAACTATGTGGAAGCAGCATCTACTACCACATTTTGTTCTGCCACTTGAGCAATCCCTGTGTTAAAACAGACATAACAGTCACTTCCACCAAATGGTGTGAAGAGAACTAAGAATTCATGAAGCGTTTCTAAATTCCCAAGTCAAAACTGCTATATTGAATTTATTATTATAAAATATGCAATTATCAGATCCTGAAGTCTTAGTGAAAATGTCTAAAAAAAAATTGCATTCTCTTTTTCGAAAGGATTCAAAGGCTACATGCTAGATTTTAATACCACAGACACCAACAAAAAAAATTGAATGCACATATGTATCAGACAACTAGAAGTTCTTGCTAAGCACTAAGGATTGAAATAAAAGCTTCAGAGCACTTACTTGCAACAAAATGTGAGTAATCCATATAATAATACTATCTTTTCCTTATCTCTATCTTATTATTCACAGAACATGAGCTGTATTAGCAATGTCAAAAAAGCAACTTGAAGAAATATTTAATTAAAAATTCCTAAACATGACAAAATAATAAAATAATGTTTCTAATGTTTTATTAAAAGCTGCAAGTGAATTAATACACTGAAATCCAGTCTAAGCAGAGTTTAAAAGCCACTGCACATTTTAATAAAGGTCTTGCCAGAATAGTGTAATACTGTCTGCAAAATGTCTGAGTTCTTACTACAACTCTGTGGAGAGTCAAAATATCACCATTCCATTCCTTCCTCCCCATTCAAAAATCCACACTGGTAACCTGATTTTTAATGAACTCAGTTAAATTCCTCTGAAAAGGACCGAATTGTTACATGAAATTGCAGACCAAATTAGACATAACTGATTTTTACGTGTGGAAATTTAAACCGAGGCAGTTCATGTTTAGAGTGACAGAGAAATAACCATGAACAGAAGTATGTCTGTTGAGTTAACATATTGCAAAAGCTCATCTCCGATTAAACTCACCCAGATTTGTATATGAGGTCAGACTAAGATGGCACTTTGGGGGATAAAGCAAAACTGAAGTTTGTCACAACTTTTCACTTCCCCTCACATACCAAAAGTGTGCTGGCAATTACAAAAACAATTTTGCTGGAAGATTGTTTCCTGCTTTCTATTCCACATGATTTTTGGATGAGCTTTGATATTATATATACAGGACTGAAAAAATACGGAAATATTTTCCCCAGAAAAGCCCAGACTGAGTTTCATAATTTAAAATCCCTTGTCCAGCCTTTACCAAGTGAAAACAAAGAGCTTCAGGTAAAAATATAAATCCGTGGTCTACAACACAGAGTATGACTGAATCCCTGAAATACCTCTCAGTTTGGTATATGGGAAAGAAAAAAAAAATTATCGGAGCTTCAATGTCACAGACTATTGGAGCACTAGACTAGTGATGGCCAAGGTACATCAGTCTGCCCCCAAGCCACTTTACTATTAAATAAAATATCTTCACATTTTTACATGGCTATACCTTTCTAGAGCATTGTGGTGTTTTGAAATTGTAAAGTCTTGGTTAATGGAGAAAAGAGCAGGAATTTTCTAGAGATTTCAATGGAATGCAGTAAATCTAAAATAGTCTTCAAGAGTGGTGTGCCAGGACACACTGGTGCACTATGGCTTCTAGTCCATGAGAAATAACACCATGCTGCCTTCTCCTGCTGTATCTTCAGACTGAAGAATGACAATTTGTTTTTTTCACAAAAAAAAAGAAAAAGTAAAAGATGAAAAATACATTAATGGAACAGCAGTACATGCTTATCAAAGCACTTAGTTTGTTCAAATTTTTATCAAGTACATACACACAATAACCTATAAAATATGCATAAAACAATACAGAACCAAAATGTTAACATTAAGAGAAAATACAGCAAAAATTATCCCAAAACAAAAACACTTTTTTTTTTCCCATTCAGAACATTGATTAGACTGTTTTTTTCCTACAACATGTTTCTATTCAATCACATAAACATTTCAAATAGTCCCTCCCAAACTACTTTAGCTACTGCTAACAGCAAATATACACGCAAAAGCTAAAGCATCACTCTGGCTTGCTACGCTTGCTTTAAATAAAAGATACACATCTTTGCCAGCAACTTATTTCTCACTTTAACTCTTCCTGGAATGTGACTTGTCCAACAAAGTATAACCACAGAACTTTGGAGCAGAAGGAAAGAGAGGAGTGAAAAATACTAAAATAGCTTGAAGGGACTGAAAATACGGTCTTAGAGCCAATGGCACAATATCTGCACAATCCAGAAGATCAACAAGGCACAGAAATACTTTCTTGCTGAGCAGGGTGGAGCTGGAAGCAATTAGGGAAAAAAAAAAATAATTAAAAAAAATTTAAAAAACAACAACACAAAACCACTCACAACCCCCTCCACACACAACTCGGTACAGAGTGAGTTACAAGCGTGAAGCACCAGTCACGACTAAAGCAGAGTGAATCGGCGCCTGCCACAGCCAGCTGCCATTTCGAAAGCGGCGCTTGAATAGTGGTTTGTGGAAGGAAGCCTAAGATGGATAAATGCCTCCAGGAGCCCCAGGGAAATACAACTGCTCCACAGACATTAAAAGCAGCAGCGTGAATTCCTGCCCTGACAACACAGCTAGTGGAAAGGTCTTTGGCCCCAAGTAAATTATAAACGGATACTAAAAATCTGGGGAGCCCTGTAAAGTCTCACCCTGGGCCAGCCAAGCAGATCCCACAGGCATCCTGGCTAGAAACTGAATGCTGATGAGCAAAAGCTTGAAGAGGGATACAGTTTGGAGATAAAATGGAAAATTAATGTGCTGAATAGAAAGCTCTGCTTGGCCTCCTTAATCCTGGCAGGTTGGAAGTAATTGCAGTGATTCTGCAAAGCACTGTCACAGAGGGTGCAGCGGTTAGCTGGTCATGTCTTTTGGCAGGTAGTGGTTTGTATTAATAATGTTCCAGGCTTTCAAAAGCAGCCTATATGTCTAAATCAATTAATTCCCACAGCCTTTGTGTGCGGTAAGCAAGCAATGCTATCTCTTTTCTGTGATAAGGAAACCAGAAGGAACTGAAATCGTTCCAACAGGAATGTGAAGCGGACAGGATAAGGACCCTATATTTCTTCTGTTTAGAGTTCGTGCTTTGAAGAATCTCTCCAGCTCATTTCTTTCTCTCCTTTTGTGTGATTCACTGTTATCTGTTCAGATCTCAACAGTGAGATAAGCACCAGAAAATGTACAGAGCTGGTGAAACTCCACCAAAAAGGGCTCTGGGAGCCTTAAAAGACCTACAAGGGCTTCCCTACAAGAGAAGTGTTTCATGCTGTGGCCTTGCCATTTAAAAAAAAAAAAAAAATCAGGTGATGTTTGCAAAGAAAAACATAAAAACCATGCAAAATGCAAATTTTAATTTAGAATGAAAGCTGATACTCGAACATGTAGCTAGAGTAGCTGGACACTGAATAAAGCATTCAGCATTGACAGTAATACGATACCTGATATCATTTTACCTGAGAAAAAAAAAATTAAACTTATTTGAAAAGCTTGTTTTATTAATCCTCAAAATTACTTCAAGGAAGGGATTTTAATATGAGGATGATCTGTGTGCCTGGCCCAGGGTAAGACTTAAAAGGGCTTCTGCGGGTCTTAGTATCTGCTTGTAACTTGGGGCCAAAGACCTTTCCACTAGCCTTCTAGAAGCAAGGTGAGATGCATATTGTTTAAGGGCACTAAGGAGATTTATCCTCTTCCTTCTGAGCAGCATGATTTGATCAGCAGTCCCACTGGACGCGCTCATGCTTGCCCTTGAAGTTTCTCCGGGGGTATCTTTACTAAAAAGCATAGCGGATGAAATCCCAGCTCTACTGATGCTAATGGCAAAAACTGCCAAGTATTTTGATGAAACTTGTCTGGTATTAATTTCCTGACTCACACTACAGTTTTGATCATTATTTGGGGGAAAATACCGAAATCTACACGATAATCTTTGTGACCAGATGGGAAAACTATTACAATATAGGAAATACATCTGGTATGGGGTGTCCATGCATGCAGTCTATAACTCAGAGCCATTATAGAATAATTCTGTAGCGATATGTGAATTAGTATAGAAGCAATCTAACTCTGGTAGTATAGGTGTCTATCCTGGCAAGAGAGTTTAAAACTAGCTCAGATCTCTCTGTGCTTTGTGCAACATGCAGTGAAGCCATTTCCTGACTGACAAAAGAAATTTACATTTAACCCCTTTTATCAGGATGATATGTAAGCTAAATTATAATGAAACATAATTTGATGTAATGACAAAGATTTTGAATTCGTGCTATAAGAAAGATTTCATATACTGGTTTACTACAAATCCTCTCCACCTCTTTTTAATATCTGTTCTGTGCTAGCAGCAGATAACTAGCTTTTTTTTAAAATAGTAATAGAATTTACCAAAAATGTCTTTCAACCCATCACATGTTATTTCTATTTGAAATCAGAGACCTACAGAAAGAAGTGAAAGATGAGAATCTATTCCATGCTTTGACCAAAAAAAAAAAAAAAAAAAAAAAAGTATTGATAAAATAATAGGAGAAAAAAAAATCAAGAAATATCTCCAAAGTCTATCACATAGGGTGTTTCACTGTTTCAATACAATATAAAAGTACAAGTTGGTACAGAGCCCAATTATTGCCTTGAGTGCAGCATCAATACTGCTCACATCTTCAAATAATATTCTGAATTTTCCAGTAAGTTCATAAAACAAGAGTTCATAAAGCTGCCTATGGACTGGTAAAGAACTTCACTTTCCGAGGCAAAATATGATGTCTGCATCAGAAACAGCTGTCTTAGGAGGTTCTGACAGATTCCTCTTGTCCCAAGGGTCATTTCTTGGTGAGGTACATTTGTTCTTACTGCTGAAATGCTGCAGGCAGTATCCTCAGCTTGCACAGATGCTTTGTGCAGCATTGTCAGCAAGCAGCCTGGACTTCCTAACCAGAATTAATGTCCTAATTTCAGAGGAACTATGCCATGAGCAGCCGGTTCCCCACAATGTGGCTCTGGAATCTTCTGGTCCAGAGGAGAGCTCAAGCTGCTGAAGGCGTAGGTAAATCCAAGCAACCAACACGTGTGTGTCAGCTAGGAAAACTCCGGTGTAGTCACTGTTGGAGGGAATCATACTTGGTGCCCTCATTTTTTACCTAGTCTTCTGTCGCTGACGAAGGATGAAATGTGACAGTTTGCACGGCACAGTAACAGAGTGGCCAGAGCTGGCAGGAATTATGTACTCTTTTGACTCTGCAGATAGCATTTGAACCACAAATACAAAAGCTTAGCATTAAATGGAACAAGGTACAGAGGTGAGGGTTTCAGCCAGGAGCAGGCAAGGTGCATAGGATGAGACCCAAAGACATTATCTTAATTTCTCTGTCTGAATTGGCTTATACAATATCCCTGGAAGGGCAAAATAAACATACCACGTCAACACTTCAGAAACTATCACACGGAACGTCTGAATTCCCATTTTGGCTCTGACATCGATTCCCTTTGTGTTCTTGGCAAGGCAATAAGCAGTACCAAGTTACACCACCTGGATTCATGCTGCATCACTCCTTATTCTGCAAATAACCCTATATCAATTCCAAGAAGAAACATATGAAGTGACATGTTACATCTCTTGAGTAAGAAGGGTTGCAACCTGCTTTAATATTTTCACTCATAAAAGCAAGGTATTAGAAGAATAATATATACACTTCCTGCTCTCAGTTGGGTTATGAGATTTAATTTTTTTCCAGTTCTTTGAAAATATAAAGATTGCCACTGAAATTAAGTATTTTATATGCCATAAAGCCAGCATGATACTCACAGATATTCAGCAAGATGCCCTATTACCTTATCTTAATGTAATTTTTTCTCAAACAAGGTGTATATTATCTTGTCTGAGTGTTGGAGGAGGAAACATGGTAGGATTATTTTGGATAATTCTCTGTCTGGTGGGTCATAAGCCAGACCAGCAGCTAGGCAGCGTCTTCCTCCTTGTACTGGTCCCACCACTTTGACACTTGTCGTTCAAACAAGCCTGCACTTGGACCACCAACTCTAACTTTAACTCACTAATACACTACTATATACTCCAAGCAATAAGAAAATAAGATTTTAGGGGGGTTTGAATAACATCAAGTTTAAACTGCAGTGATTCTCCTGAATACATGAGGAAGCGTAGCCTTTCTGGAGTGACATTCTCCGCTGGGTGAGACACGTACATGCTATCAAGACAGCACAAACCATTTCTTCTTTACTAAGGCTGGAAATCCTATGATGTACATTTGGGCAGCCTGCTTCCACCTAGCTTGTGTGCTTCTGAAATCTTATCTTCAGATATCCACATGTGGGGATGAGCCCCTGAAGGGTTGGCTCAGATGGTTATGAGCAAGTCTCTGTGATCCCTCACACAAACTCCGAAATACTAGCACCAAGAGATGCTCAGAGAGCACCTGAATCTGAGCTTTGAGAGGAAGAGCAGGAATAAAGGTTTTGACAACAGCTAGAGAAGGTCAGTTGCCAAATGCCCCTGCGTGTACAGGAGCCATCACAAATCAATCCCATTCTTGCACATCCTCTGTCAGGGGCCCCTCACACACGTCCCCAGTACACTCAGGGACCCTTTTCACATGCATTTTGCATCTAAATGTGCTTTCACATCTGTTTTGGCTTCTCGGCAAAATACCCTGAACACCTTTCAAGTCACAGGGCTGTGCCAAATTCATCATGTCCAAAGCCTGTAAGCATGAGCATTACATAGGAAACTGGAGAAACTGATATTAAAGGATTTAAGTATTTAGTACTAATGCTGTGCAAGAATTGAATATAGCCAAAATAAGAAAGGAAAGAACACAAAATGGTGAACTCATAGGATGCTAAGTAACAGGCTGGCAAACCTGACTTTTAGAGTTTTCCTCTGACACTCTTACAATTTTGTGCTATATATCCTCCACTCTCCATTCTTCATCTTCCCTGTTCCTACCTCAATAACAAATTTATAAAATTTCTTGACTACAGTCTGGAATAGCCCCTCCTGTACAACTTGCAACAAAATGGTTTTGTTTGCTGTTGCTATTTGCCTGACATGCTCCATATGCAGAAAAAAGATCTTGGAAGAGGCTCTGTCAAGTGAAATTGAGTAATATTTAAACTGTTTTAACACCATGTTTTAAAACTTTTTATTATTTTTGTAAGAAGAGCCTTGCTTCCATTATGCAATTGCTGTGAGAGTCTAAGACAGTTCTTACTACAACAGGTACCAGATTTAAAGAGCTGAACATAAATGATACAAAGGAAAGCATTTCTCATCTCCTTGCCCAAATGTATGTGCTTATAAGCATATGCGTAGACATGTGAGTGTGTGTATCTTTATATTTCTGTATATATGCATGTGTCTGTATATTTCATCCTACTGGCAGAAGGCAATGTTGAAGCCTATTTCAAAACAAAACAAATTGCCTGCTGGTATTTCCATTTTCAAAATGTTTCAGTAAATTGTTTTGTTAAGAGTAACATCATTGCCATCTCACTTAATCATTATTCTTCTAAACAGTGTTTCCCTTTTAAAAAAGCACTGCTTTTTACTACGAAGTTTTGCTGATTTATAAGCTTCACTGTCCCTAAAGTAGCAATATTGTAGAGCATGCTGATTACATGACTAGATTTGATGTTGCAAAGCTTGAACTTCTTTCTGAAAATGAGGTCTGAGCTACAAGGCTGTATTGTCCTCACCATGAGTGGAGACAAGAAGACGGATAACACAGAAATTACCTACTTACGTAAATAAAAAAGATCTTGCTCACATAAAAAAATGTGTAAAACACATGCACTGTTTAAAATAACCTCTCCAATAAGACTTATTAATTTCCTTTTTAATTGACTGACATTTTTCTCTAAGGTATCAGGAAATCAAGACTTTCAAGAAGGGAAAAAGTGAATTGCTCTTAACTTCAAATACTTGTACGTTTTCTGTACAAATATGTTAACTGATAGGAGTTCTATATGTTAACTGACTAAGGCATAGTGATTTCAATCCTGCAAAGGCAAATACAGTTACCATTACTTCCCTGAGCCTGATTAAAACATCCACTGAAGTCACTGGGACTCTAACCACTCACTTCCACAGACCATGAACCAGGTCCATGTAGCAATATACCTGACCAAACAAGGATTTTATAACAGCCTCATGGACTATCCACCGAGCCTTGCTGATCTGGCCCTGCTCTAAGGACATGATGTAAACAGCAAAGTTGCTTGAGGAAGCATAGTAGCAGAGACCAGCAAGCAGCAGTTATCTGAAAGAATGTAAACAGTTACTATATATAGAGACGTGTGATTTAGGAGTAAGAACCAATTAGCAAAGTAGTTATACGTGTGAACATCTGATTGACAGACTGTCTATCCTATCAATTAACAGTGTGCTATGTAGACAGAAATAGATGTGTATATAAATCCTTGGCTGATGCAATAAAAAGTCTTCATCTTTGATCATATTGGTCTGTCATGAAGTCCATTATTTTGCTCCCCACAGGTCCAGATATGTATGTTAATTGTGTGGGATGTAAGTTTGGACTGGATGATCCTGGAGGTCCCTTCCAACCTTTATGATTCTATGATTCCATGACAGTGAACTAATGAATTATCATTCACTAATGAATAAAGATGGGGACAGACTTTTTAGCAGCGCCTGTTACAATAAGACAAGGGGTAATGGTTTTGAACTAGAGGAGGGGAGATTCAGAGTAGACATGAGGAAGAAATTTTTTTCAATGAGGGTGGTGAAACACTGGAACAAGTTGCCCAAAGAGATGACTTACCCCATCCCTCGAGACATTCCAGGCCAGGCTGGACGGGGCTCTGAGCAACCTGACCTAGTTGAAAATGTCCCTGATCATTGCAGAGGGGTTGGACTAGATGACCTTTGAAGTTTCTTTCCAACACAAACCATTCTATGATCCTATGATAATCCTTATTCCAAAGCCCTTTTTTTTTAATACTGAAGCTACATCACAAGTAGAATTGCAAAAGAGCATAGAAATGCACAATTCAGAAACACATGGGCTCTCCTCTGAAATTCATAGACAGGTGCAAATTGCAAGCAATGAAAAATACTAAGTGCTGGATTCAGCTTTCTGCCCTGGAACATCAGGCAGTGAACTCACAACCACAGCAAGGACTACACGTAGGAATGTGGTTTCATGCAAGACTTGATCCAGCCTTCTGCATTGGTTTTAACTGAACTCTTGGTCAAATGTGACATCTGCGGCCTCTGTAAATTCCATAGATGAGGTAAAGTGGGTCAAGGTATCGAGAAAAAAAAATAAAAATCCATATTCATTTCAGTTTTCCCCAGCTGCTCTTTCATCTGCTTTACAAGGCTTATTCCCCCCATAAAACTGTACAGTAGTTAAATTCTTAGCAAACAGGATGTGTTGGTAAATATACCTAGATTAATATATCTGTTAGTAACCTTGAAAATTATTATAATAAATGTGCTAATAATTACAAAAATGATATTAGTAATGACAGTGTGCATACATTTATTTAAAACAAACTCTCCTCTCTGGAAGCAGCTAGGCCCTGAGCAAAATCCTCATCAGTTTTCCTGCCTACACTTGCAAAGACCATTTCTTTGTACTTCATCATGGGATTTTTGGAAGCACATTTTTTTTTCCTGCTCAGGTAAAAAAAAAGCCTGAACAGAACATCTGAGTGATTCATCCAAATCCTTGACTACATGTTCCAAAAAAGCCAGATATTTCACCTAAATCAAAGATTATATAATGCCTCTGTAAAATCACACTCGCTGTCATCAAGGGTTTTACAGAGTAAGCAATATGGACTACAGCATTTTGGAGTAAAGGCTTTCCACATGCTACCACATTCTGCCATGCCATTGTTATCTTGTGGTATATCTCTCAACTGAACAGCAGGTATGTGGTGCCTTTCACTTCAATTACGTGTGTACCCTGAATGTTCTAAGTATTTCTGACATGGTGCATGTGCATTTCTTTTTTTTTTTCCTGCGCTGAAGGAATAGCTAGAGCCATCATTGTCATTCATAGCACTTAGCAGCTTCCAATCTGGCATAAAATCATTCTTTGCAAACATGAAATATCTGCTGGTCATGATGCATGCTGTTTCTCATCTCTGAAGAAGTGAACAGGTGTGTCAGATGTATACAGCCATACTCTGATACCTGTTGAGAGTGAGTTTCTGAAAAGAGCAATGGATAGTAGGTCAATGGATAGCAAAATGATTTTTTTCCATAAGAGTTGTTGTAGTAAAGAGAACATGCGTTCAGGCACTTAATACATACAGACAGGGACACTACATTGCTTTACAAGATCTTTCCCACTCACGTGCCATTAACATCAACCAGAAGAGTAAGATCTTAAAGGCTCCGATGCAAAAGGAAGATGTTGCAGCAAACCGCACTCCAGACAACCCACACAGTTCTACGAGCAACAGTGTGATACACAAACAGTATCGAATCAGAAAAAAATGCTGTACTGTACACAAGACCATCCATCTTCTCAACACTGACTTTATATGTGTAGATATTTTATTGGAACAAGAAATACATCCTGCAAAATATATGGAAGAAAACAGAAATGCATAGTAATGACAGCATAAAGTGTCATCCACATGTTAAGGTAGTTCAGTGAGGTCTGCTGCTGTTCATCAGATCTGCTTCAATGTGACTAGGCACCTCAGAGAAGTCTTTTACAGAAGATGGGTGGTGGAAGGGTGAAAGATGGAAAACCAAGATAGCAGGTAGACAAGTACAGATAACAGATTCTTACTGTCCGTGCATATATTCAATGTCTGTGCTCGGGGGAGGTATATATATACAAGTGAAAGGAATGGCATCAGTTTTAACATACTATAACCATCAATGTTAAAATATATGTTGTTTATAGAATGTAATTTTAACAAGCCTTCTAAGATGCACATAATTGTTTCTGGAATGTGTAAAATGAAATGAATGACAATTATATTTCAATAATTTATTCTACCATGGAAATTAAAACTAAACATGTCCATCAGGGAAAAGGGCAGGTGCTATGTTACTTACATCAGGTTTCAAGCGGAAATCACCTAAACATTTTCCAAAAGGCAGAAATTTTCTCAGTGGTTTACTCAGCTAATAAGATCCATTTCAGTTGAAATCTATTTTCTTGTTGCTACTATATGAAATTTTATTCTGCCTTCATGGGAATATCGCTAAAGCAAGAAAGACTTTGAAATAATAGAATGTGCAATAATTGAGCTTTGAGGTTATGAGTGTTATTTGGAAGTCTTAAAAAAATTGTTGTTAACTTCCCTCAATTAGAATAAAACACAGCAGCTCCTATTTCCAGTGATTTCAGCTACAGATGCAGAAGTGATAGAGGTATCATCATTTCTATCCCATAACGGTTTTGCTGTCCTTCCTTAAAAGTCTGTGTTGATTTAAGGTTCTTTTCCCTCACAAAATCTTTATAGTAGCTAGCTAGCATAGCTTTCAGATTTTATCTTGCCATATGTTTCAAGTTGTGTGCTTCAGTTCGCATCTGCTGAATAGTTGCTACAGCATGGCTACAACATCAACTCAAAACAATTGGAACTACAGCCTTTATAATAATTACTCTTTGCAGCTGCTGAAATCAGAGTCTTTAAAAAATCTAAAAGCTGTAGCTACTCTCCTTCTCTCTCTATTTTTATCTAAAGCAAAAACAAGCATATTTTGATGGGAATTTTTGAATTGAAAGATAGAAGCAGATTTTTTTTCAAGGTACAACATAAACACACAATGCTCTATACTACGGAATAAAATTATATCTGTTTTTTTGCCATGACAGATTATTTAAAGAAAAACCCACGTGGAAAAAAAGAGTTGTAGTACAATACATCTTAGGTTTCAGAAGTCTCATTTGAAAAATGATATTGACTAAATTCTGCTTTTCAAAAAAAAATATGCTGGTTGCCAGAAACTGAAGAATTTATTAACAGCTAAAAACTAAGAAATCCTAAGCTTCCCTCTCTTCTGGTTTATGAAGGCATTGCCAACCTCTTTATCTCAACAGCTAGACAGCAAAAACAAAATCAACCTGTCTTTCTGGCAAATATATTCAAGCACCTGAATGCCGTTAGATGTGGCATCACTACAATGATTTAGAAGTTATAAAGAAACTTACTTACAGTATCAAGGAAGGGTTTGGCTCTGTAGTTCACACAGAGCTGCTTGATTAGACTAATTCATTCGCAATCTGAATGCAATTGCCATTTTTAGCTGATCCAGCAGTATTATTTTAAAACTGCTGTGACTGAAATGGTAGGCTCATAGGATCATACAACGATTCAGTTGTAAGGGACCTCAGGAAGTCAAAAGCAGGATCTCCAGCGAGGGCAGACCAGGTTGCCCACAGCTTTACTCAGTCAGGTCTTGAAATCCTTCAAGAACAGAGGCAGCACAGCCTTGTCGGGCAACCTGCTCCGCTGCCTCACTGTCCTTTTGGCGAAAAAGCTTTTCCTTGTATCCAGTCGGAACCTCTCTTCTCTTATTTAGACTTCTGTCCACTGTCTCTTGCCCTATCACCATGCACCACTGGTAGGAACCTGGATCCACCTTCTTGATCTCCCCTCCCCTCCCCTCCCCCCCTCTCCCCCCCCCCTCCCTCCCCTCCTCTCCCCCCCCCCCC
>VWYH01009830.1:0-77648 GCA_013399365.1 Pampusana beccarii | reverse complement strand
TCTACCCTTCTCTCCTCCCCTTTCCTCTCCCCTCCACCCCCCTCCTCTCCCTCTCCCTCCTCCCCCCTCCTCTCCTTTCCCCTCCTCTCCTCTCCCTCTCCTCTCCTCTCCTCTCCTCTCCTCTGTATAAAGCTGCTATTAGGTCTCCCTAGGCCTTCTTTTCTCCAGACTGAACAACTCCAGGAGTAATAACATAAAACAAACAAAAAAAAAAGGTTTTACGTACATATAAAAATAGTAACAGTGAGTGCAGGTAGCATTATTACTGCTGCTAAAACACAACCATAAGTTGGCATAGTTAAATAGGGGACACAGCGTTCCCACCCCAAATGAATGAGGGTGCTGATTTTCAAAGGTACTTAAGGTAGCTAATTTCCATTAGATTTGGTGGAAGCCAGCTATTTAGATAATTTCAGATATTCAGCCATGACACTGTAAGAAAACACACTACTGTCATAAAAACCTAAGCCCTTAAAAGTCCATCAAGCAGACCAATTTACTGTGAGCATGTGAGCAGCTACACCTGGAATACTTTCAAACCCATAAAGAGCACGTTGGCCAGTACCTAAAGAAAGATAGTGCAAGAAAATAAAATGGGAAGGCAACAAATCTAAGGACAAAGGATGTGTTTGATGTGTATGTGATGCTCAAGAATACATTTTCATAATAAAACCAGCTATTTTCTTTTTTAGTGTGTTAACAAGTCTGCCAAATTAATCTCACTACTGTGATGGTGAGAAACTTCATTTTTAAATTTCAAGACTAAACCAAGAAGCAATGTCAACACTTCTGTGATTGCATTGTGCTAAACAACATGCAAGGTGAATTGCTCTAGACGACTCATACCCCAGTCACCAGCTGCAGAACTGAATTTCAGTTCTTCTGGTTGTCTGATTTCTAAGTACCCCGAGTTGAGGAAATGAACTCCATCCTTTGGCCTTACATTAGCAATGGCTCTCAGATTCTCTTTCAAATTAGTTCCTCAATACTACCAAAAGTCAGGCTATTCCTTTGTGCATCAAGACTGGACACAAGATTCAAATTATTAGAACAGTTACTACAGAACCGCTAGGAATCCTTTTGAAATAGAAAATAAGCCTTTTGGTTTAGTTTTTTATCTACCTGACGATTTCCTCTCATTTTAAAAGGATGCTGCTTTTGGTGGGATTTATTACATTTTCAGATATATGTCAGAAATATCTAGAATGATCAGACAGGTCTCTTGCTGTTACTTTCGTTTTCCAAATCTAAGAATTAATAACTTATAAACAAATGCAAAGCTAATTACTGCTAGACCATAAAATGTTATATCATCGTTTTATGAACATTAATGACAATGAAAAAAGTCTTGAGGTTCAATCCACTTAGGCAAACTATAGCAAAAGTTCTGTTACCTAATTAAACCTTGATTACCTAAAAAGTCAGCCAGCCAACGTGTCTATATGTGGATAAAGTTACTCATTTTCTGCAGAACCTGCACCATGTAATACAAGGGTAGGCGTTTAGAAGCTACTTCGGAGACACTGAAAGAAGATGCACAGGAAACCTTTTCTTTCAATTATTAAAGTATTGTTTAAAAATTGTGGGAACAAAAGATGTACTGCAGTGAAGCTGATGTGCTACTAATGTAAGGTCTACATCAGGGGTAACTACTCCTACATTTATACAGTCTTAACATTACATTTGGCCCTTTGAAGCCAACTGCGAGGCTGATGTGGCCCCTGGCAAAAATGAGTCTGACACCCTTCATCTACATGGTAGCGCATTAAATGATGTATTCTGATAATCGAGTTCACCTGAACTCAGTTCAAAATAAATTACAGACATTTTCTATCTCCTCTTTTGAGAAGCACTGTACCATTTTTTCTCTCTCTAAATACATACATCTGTGTATTTATATACATAGAAGTATGTACAGGTACATACATCTATGTACCTGTATAGGTATATTCAGTGAAAAAAACTATACTAGGACAAACAATATTATATCTATATACAAGTGCTGTCTTTTTCTTCTTATCAGAACTTCAGAAATGCATGTGGAAGTGCACTAGATCTGACATGTGCACTAGATCCAAGGAGCACTACTTAAGAAGAATGTATGTAAATACCTGCAAAACCAGAAGCAGTCGATCCCACTAAGCTGGTGGCTGTATTTGAACTCTTTCTCGAGTCATTGTCGCTTTTCCTAATCTTCGAAAATTTCCACAGGAGCTCCATGGTGAAGGCACAGGAGCTGGACAAGAAGGCTGCTGCAGTTTTTATTTTAATGAATGGGTCTCCAATTCTTAAAGCAAGATAGCAATCAGATATTTAAATAACAATAGGATGCTCTATTTGTTTTCAGGGACAGGGTGAAGATGGTAATTATATTAAGCAAGTCTTACTCTTTCAAGGTTACTCTTTCCTATTCTGTCTGTCTACTTTTTCTCTCCAACCAAATGTAAACTAAAAGCACATATAGAATAATAAATTATGGATAACAACTTTGACTCATAAACCTCATAACAGAGAACCCTCAGTGATCTGCACTTACTCTCCTATGCACCAGCAAACAAGCTATAAATCTTCTGAATGTTGTTACTAATATCCCTATCTTTTCCAGTAATTACATGCAATATCTCGTAAAAATAGTTGCCTTATTCACTCCCAAAGTATTGTCGAACAGTTTGATAACCATGGATTCAGCATTAGTGAGGAGTTCAAATAAAGTTTCAGTCTCAATAGAAAACTGAGATTTTAGCCAGTTACTAGGACACATATAAGTTCTTTGCTGTGCTTACATTTCTTTAGCTATTTTTTTTCCTAAATANGGAATGAAACTAGAAATGTTTCCAAAATGAATACTGGATAAAATTATTTGCATCCTAATTAAGCCATAATCTTGTTTAAAATAAATCTTACTTGGTTAAAAACCAGGAAAATACAGCCATTACTTGTAGAGTACCAGAGGCATGCTAAGTAACCCATGCAACAAAAAACTTCCACGAGATTTGTGGCCTGCTGACAGTACTGGCAAAAGGTCAGCATTAATTTATACAAGAATAATGGTATTTTTTGACAAGCAGGAAAGTTTTTATATAGATAAATTAATTACAAGTAAAAAAATTCAATTTCATATTAAACTCTACAACAATCTATTTATTAAGATCAGATTTCATATGCTGCACAAGAACGTTAAGACTAAGGTTGCCCCTTGAACATGCCATTGGAGTAAATTTGAATAACTAAAATAAATTAGCCCTGGACAGTAGTTATGCAAAGATTACCTTCCTAGGCAAAATTTTATGTTAAATGATAATTTTTTTTCTCAAACTTATTATACTAAAACAAAATAGTTCTAAAGCTAATAATAAAAAAGATCAAAACCAATTAACAGGCATACAATGTACCTCTTCGACTCATTCTCACTATCGTGGTTTTATACTCAGCCTCCTATCAGCTGTAACTGGATCATTTTTCCAACTTGTTAAAGAGTGATTTAGCTCTGAAGTCAATGTATTGCCGATCAGAAAGAGAAGGAATTTCAAAAACGAGCTCCCATCTACTCTTTCCCTTGTATACACATATACATTCACGTGTAGCCACTGCTGCTCTGTTCCATGTGTTCAAACAGTAGGAGCCATCAGTAAGAGCAGGTGCTCTGCATGAGGAAGATGGTATTCTCCTGAAAAACCAAGACCCGGTTCGTACAGACCTTCATCCATAAAGAGCCTCAACACTCTGAATCACACCAAGAGTCATGTATTCCCATCCACCTTTTCCCATGAATGTTCAACAAGGATGATTGTACCTCCCATCTTCTAATCAGGACTTAGTGCCTCAGGATGAAAAGGCCAGAACAAACGCGAGTAATTATAATGACTCTTGCATTAACCATAATAATTACCCAACGAGTACCTGAACAAGAAAAATACCTCTGTCCCTCATGGTTTCCAGATAGCCTTTCCTATTTCCAGTTTGTTTACAGGTTAATAGCATGTGCTAGAGACTGCATATGTAAGATCTCAGAGATATTTTTATCAAAATAAAAAAATCCAAATCACCTATTCACAGTTTATTTCATTACACACAGATAAAAATCACATTTAACTAATACTGCCTAAAACTTCGTGTTTCAGTAGGACTTAATCTTCAGTAATGTCGTTGAATAAATACCTTGAGAGGGCAATCTGCTGTCACAGGAGGATAATGCACCCATTACGAAGACCTTGTGCCAATATATTAGCTCTCCTTCTGCCATCTCTGGCTCAGCCTTCCCCCTGCTCTTCATTCTGGTCCTTGTGGTTGGCAGCTATCGAAACAACAAAGACCACAGTATATGACTTGAATGCAAAGGAAATAAATTGGCATGCTGCCTACCTCCTAATAATACTGTTTTCCAGATTATCCAGGGTTTCTGGAAAGGCTCCACATATGCTTTGGGAAGGGCACGAAAGATTCAGTACTAGAGAGAAGTTGGATTTAAAAATTCTCAAATTCGGACTTCTTAAGGTTTCTTGAAGAAGTCAAGTGGCCCACTTCAAGAGTTTCTCTCAAGAACAGATTATTCTCAAGCAACATTCAGTGGAAGAAATAGTTGGTAAAGATTACAGGGCAGTATTAGCATTTATTGGACATTGTGGGTGTTCCTGAGTCTTTTACAGACCCATTGGCTGATTTAGGGAATCACACTGCATGCCCTGCCTCAGTTCCTAAGTCTGCAAAGTGTGACTAGTGATACTGACATCCTTTCTTAAAGTGCTGTTGAAACTGTGTATGATGAGCTCTTCATAGAAGCCGTGCGTATTATTATTATATCTTTTTTTTTTTTTTTAATTTGAGAGGCACTTAGATTTGAGTGAGATAGACGCCATCTCGAGGAACCTCTTAAGACCTCAGAATTTGGTTCATACAATACAAGAATTACATGGCTGTGCCATCCCTCGTGCCATCAGGTAGCATTTGAAAAATGCAACATTAATTAGAGACTCAAATCGTTCTGGTTGCCTTGTTAGAGGATTTTGCTTTTGAAGGGGTTCATTCTCCTCCAAAGTGATATGACTGGAAAAAAAGAGCCCACAAGGTATGCAAAGGTTAGTTGCAGTGGTTCAAAAGAAAGTGGAAACCTTCCTGCTTAACAGCAGCATTCACTTTAGTAATCTATTACTGCATTTATGCCTCTCTAAAACCTCACCCCAGTTCACAGAAAACTGAAATTTTGTATACTGCTGCCCTGTTTCATTGAGGCAAATTCTAATTTCCTTCCCCATCTAACCCATAAATGACTGTTATTACATTTTCTTCCCAGTTCCAACTGATTTTTCTTCTGTTTTGACCTTTTGTTCATGTGAGAAAACACTAATGCTCGAAGAGCAGGTGAGTGAATGTGTGCAAAGTGCAGAAGAACTGTGATTAATGCACCCATTCTCTGATATGTCTTTGTTTAAATAGATTTTACAACTGTGTTACAAAGAACAGTGAGCAAAAGTTTAGTTTGAGGATCAGATGGACTTCACCATGCATCTTATACTTGTAAACATCCTTATCCTTGTACAAGTACATCTTAATATCTTGGACTACATATTGAACATACAATTTTGCTGGTGAAGATCTGGCGTGAATGCTATTCTGTGTATGTCGTTATCTATTAATAAAGCTATATAAAGCCAAAACAAGCCTGTTTACTTGTAGTGACTATATAGCACCTTTAGTATAGAGTGAATCAAAAAAGTCCAAAACAGAAAAGAAAATCAAACAACGGACCAGAAGTAATTCTGGAAGGAACAAGATTTATTGTGAATGAGCCCTGGAAGGCGGCTCAGCCCCCCACAGCCTCTCACTCACTCACCCTAGCAGGATAGGGGAGAGAATTGGAAGGGTAAAATTGCAAAAACTAGTGTATTGAGATAAAGGGAGTTTAATAGATAAAGCAAAAGCTGTGTTCGCAAGCAAAACAAAACAAGGGATTCATTCACTCTTTCCCACGGCAGGCAGGTGTTCAGCCAGCTCCAGGAAAGCCAGGCTCCGTCACATGTAACGGTGACTCGGGAAGACAAACACCATAACTCTGAACGTCCCCCCGCTTCCTCCTTCTTCCTCAGCTTTTATTGCTGACCGTGACGCCATATGGTATGGAATATTCCTTCAGCCAGTTGGGGTCAGCTGTCCCAGCTGTGCCCCCTCACAACTTCTTCTGCACCCCCATCCTACTTGCTGGTAGGGCAGCCTGAGAAGCAGAAAAGACCCTGACACCGTGTGAGCACTGCTCAGCAATAGCGAAAACCATCCCTGTGCTGTTCACACCGTTTTCGTCCCAAGTCCAAAACACAGTACCATAGGAGCTACTGTGAAGAAAGTTAACTCTATTCCAGCCCAAACCAGTACAAGACAAGTGGTGAATTTCCAAGTAACAGGAGAATCCCATGCTGCTGAGCTCAGCATTCAGACTTATGGTGGAAATTAAAACCTGAGTTAAGGGTTTCTTGCTCATGGTGAGAGCCAGAGGATGGTGCTGCACAGAAAAGAGTGGCAAGAAGAACTGATTGGCAGGTTACTGGGCTGTGGGCAAGCAGACAAGTAGAAACCTGCCTGTGTGCTAAGACAAA
This sequence comes from Pampusana beccarii, assembly GCA_013399365.1. Classification (NCBI taxonomy): domain Eukaryota; kingdom Metazoa; phylum Chordata; class Aves; order Columbiformes; family Columbidae; genus Pampusana; species Pampusana beccarii. Next base: position 71,061 of record VWYH01009830.1, on the reverse strand, counting down.
TGACTCGAAGTGCAGGAGGAACCAAGAAATAGGCATATGTATGGACTGAGAGTGGCAGAGAACAGCAACAGAAGTAATGGGATGCAGGAGGAGCATCTTGTCAATATGAGACATGGAAGACTGTTTGACAATGGGAGAGTAGTGTGAGCAGCAAGTCTGAAAATAAATCTGAACTCTGGGTAGCAGAATCAAGGGAATAAATTGCCTTCTGAAAAGTGTCATGGACCAAAAAAGTTAGTTCAAATGCAAGCCAGAAAAGCAGAGAGATCTTGATAAGCCTGCCCCTAGCAAAACAAGTAGGCTCCCTTCCTTATTACTAACTGCAGTTTTTCAGAACACTAGCGCCAGGAAGGTTTGAACCCTTTTGACTGCCATCTGTAGCAAAGAACCATTTCACACATACTGACAGAATGTGAACCTAACCTTGAATCCATTATGCACCACCACCTCTTGCAAAGCCTGATCCTGAGGCTGATTACAACTATCTTTCAATCTTTAAGTTGCAGAGCGCTACTAAATAGAATTGGCAAAATATGTTTAATAGTTATATAATCATAGAAGAGTTTGGGTTGGAAGGGACCTTCAAAGGTCATCTAGTCCAACCCTCTGCAATGAGCAGGGACATCTTAAACTAGATCAGCTTGCTCAGAGCCCCAACCAGTCTGGCCTTGAACATTTCCACAGATGGGGCATCTCCCACCCCTCTGGGCAACCTGGGCCAGTGTTTCACCACCCTCAGTGTAAAAATTTCTTCTTCATGTCTGGCCTGAATCTCCCCTCCTTCAGTTACCCCTTGTCCTTTAGTCCTCCTTTAGTTACCCTTTGTAGCTACAGGCCCTGGTAAAACATCTGCCTCCATCTTATAGGCCCCTTTTAAGTTTTGCACACTTATCAGAAACTTTCAGCACTTGGTATGAAAAAAGTCCCTGAAGTATTGTTTCTACAATTGCACTGATTATTTTAGCCACTGCAAAAACATGGGGTGACTACCCCAGTTACCCTCCCTAGTAAGAATGCACCAGTATTACCTTGTAGGATGTAACTCAACACTACTCCCTAATCTAACAACCTGCACTTACATATTCTGCCAATATACTCAGCGTCATAATTCTTCTTCCCAAAGACATCTTCACAGTTTCTTGAAGATAATGAAAAGGTCATTTTTATGAAAATACATTTCCTACTTTGATTTCTGCAAATCAAAACTTTCTCCAAGTTTGATTTGATTTTTTGTACAATTGTTTTTTGCTTTAATGCAAAAATGTAATGTGCAGAATACCGTGACCTATTAAACTGAACCAGGATGTTGTATTATTGAATATTTTTCTAATGTGGATCACTTTCATTTAATACTGAAATATTTGCTATAGTAGATTGGCAGTGTCTTAAAAAATCGTTCTAGATGGATCAAATAATTTTCTTCATTTTTAAGGATGAACTATTCTACAAATTTTCATATAATATCTTTCCTGCGATTTTTGACATATGCAAAAATGAAGACTTTAGGGGCGCTTAAGGTTAAAAATTTCTTTCCCCAGAGAATCACGCCAATCTCACAATGCCTCATTGACCCATTTGTAAAACAAGAGTAACATTTTTTTTCTTCCTTAAACCACCCTTGCCCATCCTGTCTACCTCATCTCTAAGCTCCCTGTAGCAGGAGGTCTTCCTTACTCCAGCAGAGCAAAGTTATTTAAAAGGAGTCCAATCACTTCAAACCCTAATGCAATGTACATAATATATAAACCCAATTATTTCTACACGGCTAATTCTCACACCTTACTTCCTCTACCTCCTCACCTTCAAATATGTTGGCATATTTCTATTGATTTGACAACAAAAACCTGCTTTCAGCATTTGTAGTCATTGTATCCTCCTTCTCAAGAGCTATTAATAATTTTACCTTCTGAGGAACCAGCACTGTGCCTATAAGGGGGATATTCCAATACTTTTCACCTAAGTTGTGCCGTAGTCGAAACAGTCTGATCTTAAAAGCCTTTCAATCTTCAAGAATTTAAAAAATAATTTACAAACCTAGCCTTGGCACAGGTGTCCAGTTAAAGGACAGAAGATCATATACATTTTTCCAAGGCCTGTCTCTTGAATAATGCCTGTTCCTACCCTGGGTAACTGTCAGACTAGGAAGAAGTAATTCCTTACATTTACTTAGGAATTGCTCTTTCTAATCTGCAAGTGCTGATGTAGCACAATCAGGGGTGGACACACTGCAACAAAGGTTGCAAGGAAGAAATTGCAATGCTGGAACGTAGTCAGTGGATTCATTTTAATGGTTCTGCATACAGATTGATAAAAAAGCATCATTGATTTCCTGCTGACCCTCCCCTCCAAGTTAATGAATGAATGCTACTCATGTTAAAAGGCACACAGCATGAAAAGGTCTGCTATCAAGACTGTAAGGAAAAACTGATAAGCAGGGTTTGAGGCAATACCCATCACATAAGGAAACTGTGCAGGTCTGGGATGTACAGAATCTAGTGTGCTAGCATTGCAGACCAGTGTGAATCTGGTACTATCTCTTTATTTTAAGTCCCCCTTTTCAATTCTTTTTTTGTTGCATCACTCAGAGAAGCAGTACTTTGAAGGAGATGAACCCTGGAGGGTGGTACAGCAAATACACCTGCACTACTCAACAGTAACTCATCAGTCTTCAATGCCTGATCCAGGCTCTTTGGTTCACCCACAACAAAAAGGGGAGAAAATTGCTTCTGAAAAAGGGGTGAGAAATATCCTTTGGTTCAAGTAAGCCCTGAGTAGGAATGAAAGGCTCCAAGCTGACTGCTGTCCTGCCCATCTTCCACACAGAGACCTACAGGTTGCTCCAAATTTACTCTTTTTTTCAGCCACAAGCAGACCTGAAACCACTTGGCCTCCACTTATGTGAATCAAATGTAAGTTCAGACCAGCCAAGGATTTGTCCCAAGTCACATAGTTTTCCACCATTACAAATTTATATTCTTTCAGGAAACCCACTTTTATCAACTATACAACTTGTAATGCAAGATGCTGAAACACATTCAGACTAACTAGCAATAAGTAGCCCTTAAAAAAACATTTATTTTTCTAAGTTTACCTTTCTTTCCTCTTTTGTTCCCTTTCTCTTCCTTTCCATTTCAGATTTTTTACTCTTGGATCTTGTTCCTCTTATCACCAAGTCCTTGTGTACTTTCTTATTTATCATAGCTAAGAACTATGTGGAGATGAGACTTGACTACCAGCCTTGCATCTGATCTTTAAATTCAATTTGATCACCTTTCTCTACCTAACACAAGTATAAACAGAGAGTGTTCTTAGTTTGGGGGTTGAGGATGGAAACTCAAGAACTCTGAATTTTGTCCTCAGATCACCATACCCATAGATCTCAGTAAATCTGTTCATCTCTCCAGAATTCAGTATCTTCTCTAGTGTCACAGGCTGCCAAGCACTCAAGGCTCTCACAAGTATCTAAATCGTTCAGATGAAAGTCAGGACAGAAGAGAAAGCTATTCTAGTACCTGCCTTACAACGGTGTCATGATTGGAGGCTTAATCAGTGTTAGACCCTCAGATGAAAAACTGCTCACTATCAGTATTCTGATTAGATTTGATCAAGCAGATTTTTAAAATTACATAGCTCATACAGAAATCAGTGATCCAAGTAAGAATTTGACATTTTTCACTAAAACCAGGCACAGTCTCTGTAAAAAGGAATTTAAAATCGATTTTGAATGTAGTGATATTTAAATGGTCTTTCATTGTTTATGCAGGAGGGGTACCTGTGGCCATGTTCATTGCTACTTTGTGGGATTGCTCCTGCCCAGCACCACAGCAAGGGCACTCCATGAGGTAGGACTGACTGCCTGATGCCTCTAGAGCCCCCATTCACACTATGCCACATTCCGGCAGCTGTTATGGCACTAATGCTCTTCCAACATGAACTCCTACACCAGTTCGTCTGATGTCACATAATCCCCAAACGATCATGGATTCCTCCCTGACTGACAGCAGAGATAAAAAGAAGATGCTGGCCAGAAAGGGCCTCCAGTTTCCTCTGTTGCTCTGCCAGATGCTGTCTGCACTTGTACTGGCAGCATGGGTAAAACCAGGCGACAGAAGCCCAGATTTGGTAGCTGGCCCAGATTATGACAGTTCTGACCTTGCAAGAATCAAGTTAAGATCACAGAACGTCCTGAGTTGGAAGGGATTTGCAAGGATCATCAAGTCCATCTCCTGTCCCTTCACAGGACAACCCCAAACATCACCCCATGTGTCTGAGGGCCTTGTCCAGTCTCTGCTTGAACGCTGTCAGGCTTGGGGCCGTGACACCTCCCTGTGGAGCCTGTTCCAGTGTCCAACACCCTCTGGGCGAAGAAATTTTTCCTAATGTCCAACCTAAACCTCCCCTGGCACATCTTCCTGCCATTCCCTTGGTTTTCTGTTCACTGGTCACCAGAGAGAAGAGATCAGCGCCTGCCCCTTCTCCTCCTCTTGTGAGGAAGCTGTAGCCGCCATGAGGTCTCCCCTCAGTCTCCTCTTCTCCAGGCTGAACACAACAAGCGACTTTAGCTGCTTCACATACAGCTTCCACTAAACCCTTCAGCAACTTTGTGGCCCTCTTCTGGATACTCTCCAGTAGCTTTATATCCTTTTTATCCTGTGGCACTCAAAACTGCACCAAGTCTTAGCCGCAAGTGACATCAATGGAACAGATGGGGAGACACTTCCAGGTAAGGCTGACACCAAGGCCAACCCCACTCCACTCCATTATGAACAGCCCTGTGGAAAGGCTCCTCAGCCCAAGAAGCAACTTCACATGTCAGGCCATCAGCTGAGACCTTTTGAGGACTGTGCTCTGCATTTTTCGAGACATGTGGAAGTTCAGCCTGCACACAGAGCAGCCGTGGGTAAGTGTCAGGAGTTGGCTGGAGCCACCAAACAGGGCAGAAAATACCACTGACATCCTCATAAATCAACACTACACTATGCTCTTTCTTGCTCCTTCACAGCATGCCAGCACTGCAAACCAGATGTTTCAGAAGGGCTTGCAGGATATTTTTGGCAGAATGAGACAACTTGTCAAGGACGCTCCTTAGGACGGGGGATCCGTCGCTTCCTATGGTATTAAGGTGTTTTCCTGCTACAGTCAAGTACCATCAAGGGCTAGAAAGCACAGGAAGCCAAAGAATTTGGTCTTAAGGATGCTGAGAAAAGGGAAAACGTAGTGTAATTATTTTAGCAGTGTTAACAATCTCATTCTTTTTATTACAGTTATTTCATGTTGCCAATACTTTATCAGTGCTACTCTTCACACTCTGCCATTGTGTATCTCACTGGATTTTCATACAAAAACAATTCTTTGCCTGCGAAAGCAGCTTTCATAATATAAAAAGAGACCTGAAATCTGTAAACTGCTTACGTTTACCTGCTTCAGACCTCTTTTAAGAAAAGGCAACTGAGCCTTCACAAAAGGCAAGCAGGGGGCCAACAACGTAGATACATACTGGTCCAACCTAAAGAACTGCATTTATTTTGCTCTTTTCGTACTTCTCAGTTAACACGTAAAGTCACTGTGGCTCTTCTATTTTTTGTGCATAAGACCTGCTTCTAGTCTAATATTTTTATTTTCTTTTTTTGTTGTTTTGTTTGGTTGGTTTTTTTGCTTTGTATTTTTTTTTTTTTTTTAGGCAGATCACAAACATTTAAAGACAACAACCACCATCTATTCTTCGAACTCCTTCCTCCATCTTCCACTCATATTTTAAGAAAATTTTGTCTCAGCTGAAGGCATTTGGGGTACTTTGTATATAATGCAAGCATAATGTTATTTTAATGAATGTTTGTATAGCACTGATCCTTTAGTTAAATTACGTAAAAAACAGTTGCATTGGACATGGGTAAGAGGAAAATAAGTTTGTTTCAGGAGCCTAATTGCTATGCTGGTGACTACAATACCAATACTGGCAGGCATTTGCTGATTTTTTTGAGTAGGATCATTTTTGCAGTGAATAAATACTGGAAACAGAGATTCCATGTATTCTGCCACTGCAATTTCTTGGTTTCTTAAATTTATTCCAAATATGTGGGTCTCATTTACTTAGATCAGAGACAGCCAAATTTGCAGATAGCTGCAGAAACCCCAGTAAGTCAGCTTTCTTCTTTGCCACTATTGGTCACAGTTCACTTTTAGCCCAAGTCTGGTTTTTGACCATTTTCTATTTGTGTCCCACATGTTCTCCTTGAAATACCTTATAACCTAGAGACACTCCACCATACACAGTTGATTTAATTCAGAAAGACTTCGCTAGCAGTTATGCTCATGTGTCAATACTAAGCACTGCAAAAGAATTCCTGACAAACAGGAGTATTATTCTACCACAGCTTGTACCTTAATCAAGCAAAGTCAATGAAAGACTCTGCTTGACTTCAATGTGCTTCAGCTCAAATTTGCAGAGCCTGGTGTTTAAAGGTATTCAGGTTCCTAAGGGAGCAGGAAGCACCTTGTGGATTTCCCAATTGTCATAAAAATATGGCCCAAGTCCCAGATCATTCACTAACACTTCCTTCAATGTTGTAACTGGCAGTATAGACCAAATTCATGCTTAATCCTTGGTGTAAGATAATGTTGCAATGAGTATCAGTACAAATGACAAGAATCTATATCCATGTAGGTATCTCATGAATTAATACCTTGAATTTAACACACTCCAGCTAAACTAAAATAATTTAATAAAATTATAAATTTAATAAATAAATTAAATAAACTAACAGATTTACAGAAATACAAGCCTGGACACTGCATTCAATACTTGTCTTATAATTCACGGGCAGTTTCAACAACAGAAGGCTTCCATTTTGCAGACTGTACTACTGAATGCTGAGCCAAAACAGCATGCGCCGTTTCATTGACATAATATTAACTATCTTCCAAGACTAAAGCTTATTCACTCACTATTAACAATGGATTAAAGTACCAGGAGTGCTGAGCAGTGCTCTATTCAACAGTATTATCTACTATTCTTGCTAGAAATTTGCTTCCAAAGTAATTATTTTATGCATCTGCTATAAATTGGAAATAATATTTCAGTTTAAGAAAACCTCTTTGTTGTGATGCACAACCATTATTAACAGATTACACTTTTGATCCACTTTGTCACATAAATTAAAAAAATCTATGGTTTGATAGGATGAAGCATTTATCAAAGATTTTTTTTTAATTATTAATGTTTTTCAAACACAGAGTTATTTTCTACAGATTTTTTTTGGTACTATTAAGTGTTTTAACTTTTTCAAAATAAATGTTTATTTTGGACTTTAAAGCCAGGCAGTTGTTGCTTTCCCAACATATCAGTGACTCATTCATACTCCCATTAACTTCAATGGGAGAGGAGCATGGCCCAAGAAAATAATCTGTAAAAAAACCCCAAATCTATATTCTGTCAACCCAACAGACATTAAAGGAATTAATTAAAAATCTCAGAATTGAGGACAGTTGAAATGAAATAGCATATAAAGATATCTTTAACAATTATCTTGACAATTTCTAATAATATTTAAATTTCTGTAAAGTTATCAAAATATTTGAGTAATCTGAGCTTGAGATGTTTTCTATTTACTCAGAATTCAAAGAGCTCCTTTCAAGTGAAAGGTAGAAACAGCTTTGAAGAGAAATGACAAAGGAGTGAGAGGAAACCCTAAACAAATCATACTTCTGATTTAAGTATTATGTCCTTAATGTAATCTGCACTTCTCATATTTCTTATAGACATTAAACAACACATTCAGTATTGATCTGAGAGCAAAATGGTCATAAAAAAAAAATCCTGAATGCTGTCTTAATCATAAATTGTAAAATGTATATTTTGCTTGTTTGAAACGTACGGCTCTACAGCTCGCCTTTTAGAATCTGCACCATGCCATTGGAAATTATTTGGAAGATTTCTCAAAGACTTTCTCATCCCCATTCCCACTGACGGAAAATATGTACTATTAATTATTTGAATGTAAATGAGGGAACAGTTAATCATCTGCTTTAAAAACAAGGCGCTTGGGCATTATTTAATTCCCTAAACCAGCAAACCATTGTAAGCATAGAAATTGATCTCGACATTGTCATGTTCAAAACAAAAGCATTTATTAAGAGCACCAGTGAATTCTGGCCTATCAACTCTTTCCCCTTCTATGTTTGTTGTGGGGTTTTTTGCATTTGGAAAATTTTTAGAGTTTGACTTTTCTGTCTTTTCTCCCAGCCACAATCCTGCTAGCTTCAACAGGCGTGCCCATATCAACAACAGTGGCAGGATTAGGCCCTTAATTTGCAATGGAGCTCAAGTTGTTGCAAAACCAGCACATACTATTAAAAGCACCAGGAGTTAAAAAACATGGTAGGAATACAACTTGGAACTGGATTAGGTGGTCATCTCAATGCAGTTCTATACAATGACTTTTTGTGATACTGTGATACTGTGATACTGTGACTCTCAAGAATTTGAGGGGGTCTCCAGGCTCTACAGAAACAAAAATAATAAATATACCTCCTAATGAGTACTCTACTGCTTTTGAACATGCAAGGAAAAAAACACTAAAGGGAAAATATTAATCGGCCTCGACATGAAGACAAAAACAATATGAGTCTTAAAAGCAGTATTTTTTTTAATAGTCACATGACCATAACGAGAAATCTGCTGAGAAAACAAATGACGACAGAGCTCTGCTGAGCAGTAAGCTTAGAAAGCAAAATATTTTTAAAATTGACTGCATAGCATAGCTTACACAGTAGGAAATATCATAATAATAATAATAATGTGGAAGAACTGAAGGATATTTTCAATTGAAGACAATGTTTTAGACTTAAAGTTCTAAAAGTGAAATATCCTTACTCTACTTTACAGAAAACAAGCGCAGTATATGACAAAAAAAACCCACACAGGCCATGTCATCCTAAACCTGCTCTGTATCATGGTAATGTGTAAGTGTTCTTACTTGTTAGTCATCATGAAAATCGTTTTGAGAATAGCAAGTATATTTACAGAACTGACTGGTTCAATTCGTCTTTGATTTCCAGGAGTTTATACTAAGTTCCCGTCTAAGAATTCACATAATCACATGGTGAATTAAGATAAAGCACTTGACACTTTGGATTTTACTACCAGAAAGTCCCTCTGGAGAGACCAGATGATGTGCATTACTCATAGTTTTAGATTTTGAGCATCAGGCTTACTTCATATGACAGAATGGGCTACACATTGATCACACTGTACTGTCAGCCGAGAAACTTGCTGTGTGACTTCAGCGTGCTTACTTTATTTTCTGTGCAACAGCACTGCTTACTCAGACTGAAACAGCAGCAGAATAAAGCACCGGGCTTGAAAGCGCTGGTTCTGGATTACATTACTTTGACGAGGAACCCTTCTGACCTTTAGGGCAGCCGACTTCCAGAAGTGCCGCATGATACCTCCTTTGCCCTTCCGCGCGTTTCTTCATGCGACGATCAGCGTTGTGAGCTCCTTTCCCTTCCCTTTACCCAATCATCCGCTAAATTAGTTAAATCAGATTAATCTGTTTGTTATTATATTTGATTTTTTTTTAAATTTTTGACTAGAGAGAGGATAACACAGAACCCACCACATTTCTAAACACACAACGGCATTGTCACTATGATTTTGATCCGAAATACCGGCATCCAGCATGCATCCCGGGCACAGAACTGGAAAAGAAGCCCATGCCCCGAGTAGATGGAAGAGAGGTGCCGGCGAAGAGGGGCTCAGCTTGCCCCGCATGCCGGCCAACCCCGCCACCCAGGCCCCTTCTCCGCGGCCCCCCCGCTTTCACAGCGTCGCCCAGCGCGTCCCGGGGCAGCCGCGCATCCCCCGAGCAGCCGCGGCCCCGGCGGCAAAGGCAGCTGCAGCCCAGCTGGGCGGCGGCTGATGCTACCGGCGAGCCTGCCCCCCGCCCCGCTGCCTACGCGCCGTGTGGCGGGACAGCGGGGGCGGGGGCACGGGAGGGCCGGGCCAGCTCCTCCGCTGCCGCCCGGCTCCGCCTCTCCCATCGCAGATCTCAGTCCTGGAGCGCCGCTCGGCTGCCAGAGGGAACCCGCCACCTGCTCCTGTGCGGAGTCGCTCTTCGCTGCGCGGCGAGAGGGAGCGAGCAGCCGCTCCGCCGCCCGGGAAATTGCCGCTCCTCCCGCCTCTGTGGGGTAGCTGTCGCCGCCTCCCAGCTTCGGAGGGGATAAGTCGCCGACCCGCTCCGCTGCGAGAGAGAAGAGCCCCCGCGGGCGCAGCGGTTCGCTCCGCCTCTGCTTCCCGGTCCCGCCGCGGGCAGGCGGGATGATGGAGCCCCCAGCCGCCGCCGCCTGCGCCTCCTGCCGCCGCCGCCTGCTGCCGCCGCCGCTGCTGCTCTGCCTCCTGCTCGCAGCCCTCTGCCTGCCGCCAGGTGAGCGCCCGCCCGCGGAGAAGGGCGACCGCGCCGTCCCGGCCGCGCGTAACTTGGCGGAGGGGAGGCCGGGGCCGCAGGTGGCCGTGCCCGCCCGCGGCTCGCTGCTGCCGGCGGGGTCTTCCTCCCTCGCCCGCCCTTGTTTCAGCGGAGCGCCCCGACACCTACCTGCCGAGTACCTGTGCGTGGCCGTTTGCCGGTCCCGGCTGTTGGTGCCCTCCGCGTCCCATTTTGCCTCGGCGGGAAGCGGGCGGGGGCCGGTCCCCTTCTGCCCCCGCCGCCGGACCTTGGGAAGGCGGCCGAGGACAGCCGGCGAGGCGAGCTGATGCCGCCTCTCCTGAGGGAAAGCCAGGAGCTGTTCCAGAGGTGCGGGGAGCTGAGAGGTGGCTGTCTCGCTTTTCCCCGTGGGAAGCGGCCGTGGGGTCTCTCCGGGGCGTTGTCGCCGGCCGCCGGACAGCGGGCGGGCAGTGGCGCCGGGGCTCGGCGCGGCGCCCGTTTCACTTCCAGGCTGGGCGGCACGTCTCCGCAGCGAGCCGCCTCCAACTTCGGCGGTACAGCCGCTTCCCCTTTCCTCTTCTTCAGAGCCGCCCGTGGCGGTGCCCGGCTGCCCGCGGGGCCGACGGCTGCCCGCCGCTTTCGCGCTGCCGGAGGACTAGCGCCGTCCGGGAGCCGGTGGGTGCCCGGGAATGCCGTCGGTATGGTGCCGTCCAGCAGCCGGCCGGGTGCGATGGGGAAGCGAGGGGGGAACAGCCCCGCTGTCGGTGTCCCCTGCGCGGGCAACGGGCGGAGCAGCGCGGGGGAAGCGCGTAGTGTCAGCGCTGCGTGGGACGGGGCTGCTCCGGCGGATCGGGTTCGCGTGGGTAACTTCTCTCCAGCCGCGGTTCCATACAAGCACTCTCGAGGCGTTAGGCGAGCGGGAAGGCGCAAGGAGTGCTAAAAACCCTGATTGTTCTGGGAGTATTTTGGCTACGAGGTGTTTGTAGGCTTTATTTTGTAAATACTGAGCGTGAAAGTGAAGTCTGAGGGAAAAGCTGTGAAGTGAGGAGTTCTGCATTCAACGCGGAGTCCGCCTCATTATTCTTGTAGTAAGAGCGTCAGCCTGTGGTAACGTTTTGTATTGCTTTAAGAAATGGCTTTGCCTTTACGTGCCTGCCTTTGCAACAGCGAAGGGTTTGCAGAAGTGTTGGAGTTGGTGGTTTTTCGTTTCTGGCCTCTGCCTTGTTATTACGTGCTCTCCGGTTAACCATTTACAGGCAGTATGTTGTCATCGGAACGGGAGATAAGAACAGACCTTTTTCACTAGATGTGTTCCGTGATTATTTTATACAGGCTCTAGTTAAGTAGAGAACGAGCTACAGCAATAAAGTAAGGCTGCCAAAGCTTTAATTTCAATTAGAATAGTAAAAAAGCTCCGAACAGAAGCAAAAGCAATATTGGAACCATAAGCAATATGTCAGGCTGTTCTCCCAGGCTTTTGCTTTGGCAAATACTGTGTATAATCACTGTAGGACATAAAAAATATCAGTCTTGGTGGCACTTTACAAAGAATACTGGTTTCTGTGATGTAGAAAAAGTCTTCAGGAAAGATTGCTCATTTTATGAAATCTCAGAGGCATGTGGAGTATCCATAGAGATAAGGACCTCAGCTTCTACGAAGCACGACTTGTCCCCCATGGTGAGATTTATCCCAGTAAATATGAAATGATCTCACTGATTGTGTGACTGTCTACAGTTTTCTCATTTATGGAAATGTGAAATAATAAAATATTTTATCTCGAGGGTTTTGATGATGGAGGTCTATAAAAACATGGGACTTAACCATCCATGATCTCAGTAGGTTGGCAGTAAAACCATTTACTTGGTTCTTTCTGCTCTTCATGTTTTCCTTGCCCCCTCAAGGAGAAGCTCAGGCAAACTGTTCAGACTGCAGGCAAATATATGTGGGGAAAAAACAGCCCCACCTCAGCTTAGAAACTTTCCCTGCAGTACTGAAAATGCCTGGAACACCTAGTACAAGACTTAAGTGTCTAGTTCTCAGTTTATTCTTCAGAGTATAAAAGATAGTTAAATATTAAAATATCTATAAAAAGGTCTTGATGTTACTGTATACTTCACATTTATTTCTCCTTGCTATCACAGCTATTTCAGATGATTGGTAGTTTGCTATCATCTACAAGAAATTCTGGATATATTACTCTATCATGGTGCTTGGCTTTTGGGAGTTCCATTTCAGGTTTGCATATCGAAAGCAATAGATAAGCTATTAAAAGTTGATGTGCATCAGATGTAGATCTCTCCAGCAATATTCAAGCTGACTGGGGATCCCTGTGAGAGATTTTGTGTTTCTTTCTACACTGAATAAACTACGTAGGAAGGTACCCATTGGCGGGGAAAAAAAAAAAATAAAATAGGAGGGCATCAAAGTCAGCATTTGGTATTAGGAGACTAGCTCTAGGTCAGACTAAATGAGAATACCAATTAAAATCTCGTACTTTTCTAGAGGATGTGACTGGAAGTGAAAAGGAAGCAGACTTTTAATCAGGACCCAATCATGACCTTTGTAAAGTTTCTCCCTCCCCCACCTTCTTGTGAATTATAACTAAGTTCAGAGTCGCTCATTCTATGTTTTATTACTGAAGACTTGTTACATATTGCTATATTGCGTAAGTGTAATGAGGCTGTAATATGTAATCTTATTCATGAGACACTTACTGTGTTCTCACTCCTGATTACCTGTTTTCCCTGGTATATCTTGTATGACATTGATCTAGGGAAATTGTTTTTCTATATTAAGATCAGAAAGTTCATGGTTTTTTTTTCTCTGAGACAAAGTCAGGAAATGTCTGCACCATGTATATATGTTTTGATACGCTATGTGTCTCTGGTGCAATGTACAGGTAGCAAAGTCAGACTCAATTTTAAGTGAGCTGTAAGTTGTTAAATCATTTGCTTTGGAAAGTATTTGATATGCTTAATTTTTATGTTTTTTTTTCTCTTGGTGTGAATACGCTAGAAAAGTCTCACAACATGGTTTATTTTTCTTCTTGTGTGCTTCTCTCTGTTGGGTTTGTAGCAATTCTCGTAAGGCAGAGGGCAACAGCAGAAATCATCCAGGTCTGTAAATCTCTGAAATTTCATCCCATTGATTTTTACCGGGCAAAATATATGTTGTTATGTTCATGAAATAAATATCTCTGTCATAAGTCATATTTAATTCTGAGATATCTTATTTCCACTTTTCAGCCTATGTAAGAGTAATGCCCTTCCTTACTGTACCACCCATTTTCCATGCTGAAAGTAAACTGGGATGCTAATATGTAATCCCAGGGTAAATAGTTTCAGCTGTCTTCATAGTAGATGTTAAGCTATTTGTTGGCTTATTTCCAATGGAAAGTTTTGGGAACAGAATCTAAATATTTATGTGAGGTGACACATGAAGAGGAAAAATAAAGAAAATAGTGTTAAGAGTTTTACACAATGCAAATTACATCTGTGCGATCAGGATAAACCTATCTTTTCTATTTTCTTATAAATATCCTACATCTGTAGAGTGGTTTATACTCTTAAGCTATAAGAGTGCTCACTGCAGATTTCCATAACGTCATATCTGATTAAGTAAGGTGCAGAAGGACTTCGTACAAACCCAAGCATTACTGTAATGGCAGTAGCTTTAATGTCTTGGCCAGTCACGTCACACCACCACGGGCTTTTCTTAGCTTCCTGCCACAGGGACTTTCTGGACTGTTTTGTGTCGAAGTAGTTTTGGACCAGTTGAGTGAACAAGAATAGATGGCAAGACAGGAAAACAGCTAGGGAGGAATTGGGCTTACCTGTATATGTTTTGAGCCTATTAACAGTTGAGAAACTGAATGTGCTAACTTTGTAAGAGCTCTAAGTTGTAACTGGATCTCCTAGCACGAGATGATCAATATTCCATTTCCTCTTTTTGTGACCTGCGCTCTGTGACAATAAGCACGATGGTCACAGATAAGCTGCTGAAGGTCTGGTCTGTGGTGCTTTTTCTACTGCTATTTCATGCATGGGAGGGTTTGGGTTTTTTTGGTGTGGTGTTTTTTGTTGTTTGGTGTGTGNTTTGGACCAGTTGAGTGAACAAGAATAGATGGCAAGACAGGAAAACAGCTAGGGAGGAATTGGGCTTACCTGTATATGTTTTGAGCCTATTAACAGTTGAGAAACTGAATGTGCTAACTTTGTAAGAGCTCTAAGTTGTAACTGGATCTCCTAGCACGAGATGATCAATATTCCATTTCCTCTTTTTGTGACCTGCGCTCTGTGACAATAAGCACGATGGTCACAGATAAGCTGCTGAAGGTCTGGTCTGTGGTGCTTTTTCTACTGCTATTTCATGCATGGGAGGGTTTGGGGTTTTTTTGGTGTGGTGTTTTTTGTTGTTTGGTGTGTGTTGTTTTGTTGTGGTGGGTTTTTTTGTTTGTGTTTTTATTTATATATATATATACACACACTACCATGCTGACTGTGGAAACTGTTTTTCACATCATTAATAGTATGGTTTTTTTAGTATGGTCTTGTTCAGTTCTGCAAACTCTGGTGGAGGGCTAGACTTTATGTACTGGTTTTCGAGAGCTACTACTGTATCTAAAAACTGTGATCTTCAGGCTCTTTGTTCAGTGCTCCTGAAGGTTCATCTGGTTTGGCTAGTGTATAGCTTTTTTCTCTCATAACTCAATAATTTTATTTTTAATTAGAAAATGCATGGAAACTGCAATACCATGCTTGTAAGAGAATTGAGGACCTGTTGCAATGTGCTGATTTCTTTCAAGTTCTTCTGCTTTCAAGAAAAATAGTTATGCTTCCATGCACCAATGCTCAAATGAGAGACTCTCGAAAGACTGTAAGTGTTGTGGGGTGATAATTAGAATTGTCTCAAGCAGAATGGGATTCTTCCAGGAAAACCTGAACATTAACGACACCTCTTGATTTGAAATTGTTGAGCACTATCTTCCCTGAAGACAAAGCTTTGACATACACATTCTTTATCTTGGTGTCTTTTCTTTAATAGGAACAGGATGAATATTAAAGGAGGCTCTACATTCTCGTCTTTAATACACTTGAAAATGAGTCTCATCTTTTAGAGAGGAGATTGCAGTGTGACTAGTATGCTGACAATCCACTACTGGCAGTGATTGGATCAATTTTCTTCCTCTCTCTCTTTTTCCCCCCCCCCCCCCCGAGTTTTGTTTTGATTTTATTCTTCTCCAATGTGTTCCCATAAGGGTGGCTTGAAAAGCAACCGGTCCTACCCCAGTGGATATTAATCTGCTTCTCCAAAGCAGTGGCTCTTTTGACAAATATCTGCCTAGCTGAAGATTAAATTGCTTTTCTTATCATGCATATAGGTCTCCAGAAAGGCAAATAAATATTTACTTATTAAAACAACTGCTGCTTCTACTGAACTAGTATTTTTGTTGTTGATAAGAAATATGCCTCTTTTGGGAGGTAAAAAAGGGGAGAAAGTGATAAAACAGTGGAGAGAGTTGCCTGCAGCTTTAGGGTATGATTTTTAGAGGTTATCAGGGGTTAGAAGAGTTCTGTAATGTTTGGTTAGAAAGCATTTGAAGTGCTTTCAATGGAAGTGGAAATACTAAGCTGTTCCCTTGATAACAAGTAAAAAGCATTCGGTGATTTAATGAGTGTTTTAGCAGTCTATATATCCATATCATCTGCTTTCAATTAGGTTATACTCTGTATTGTTAACCCCTTATTGTGAAGAAAAATGCTTGACCCTCGTTCTTCATATGTTGCATTTTGTGCTGTGGTAGCCCCATTTGTAGAACCTCCTGGCGTTGTGAATCGTGGGTCACAGCAGTTTTGGTCCTGTTGGAAAGTACTTGAACATGATTCAAATTAAAAACATCTCCTTGGGTCTCATGGACAGCAGAAGTCCCCAGGGCTGGAGCCCTAGCAGGTTGGTGACATTGTGACATGTGTCAGAAGCTCGGTGCATTGGCTGCACCCTTCCCTCAGCCTGTTCTCTCACAGAGTGTACCTGATGGGTGCGTCCCAGCTCTTTGAACTGCGAAGTTTTGGGTTTTTAACAGAACATTGATGCTGACCATAGTTGGCATCTTTTAAACTTGAAGAGATATTGGCAGCTAATTCAATAGAGGGAGCTCCGCTACCTTACTGTTAGGAGCAGCACATCTCTGCTTCTCCCAGACCTCTGGCTTTGTCTTGAACGTTATGTTAAAAGTCTTTGCTGCCTGAGCAGTGTTCTGTGGTGCCAGGTGTTGTTTCTGAAGGCATTTTATTGTCATCACAGGCTTCCTGTTGCATGAAAGAAAACGAAGGGCAAATCTGAATCACATAATAGGCAGATTCAAAAAGATTATTCAATTAGAGAGATTTCTCTTTTGCAGCAAGGAGTTGTGTGTGTTTTAAATTGATGTGTTACAGAATCATGTTTTTAAATGACCTTTCCTTGTCTGGAGGGGGCTTCATGGAGAAACACAAAAAGAACTGGAATAAAAAGAAGGTACTTTCCAGGGATGAAGTGGACCAAGAGTGGTGTTGCATGAAATAGGGTGAAAACAGGATAAGGACGTGATTGCGCTAGGTAGACCATTATGATGAAAGAAAGCTAAACACTTTCAATCTGATATACTAAGTAGGACCTTTATTTAACAAAAATTATTCTCTCAGTAGTTTCTTCTAGGATCACAAAGGAAAACTGGAATATATATACCATTCTGTAAGCAGTCTGGATTCTGGGCTATTTTAAAACAAAGCCAGCTTAGGTATGTGCTGGTATGCTTTTAATCCATTCTGTGTCTCTAATCCAGAAACAGGTACACACAGAAAGCTGTTTGGCCTATTCTAGTTGTTTTGGAGAGCAGAAATGAATTTAATGGCCTTTACCTACAAAGCCATACGTGGAACAGAAAAAAGAAAGATGAAGAACGTGATATTTAGGCAGGATTGGGGAAACTTCAGTGTAGCTGTGTAACTTCAGAATAGAGAAGGATTCTGAATTGATTCCTTCATTCTTGATACTGCACACCAAGTTTTATAACAAAAATTGCATTTATAACAAAATATATAATTGCATTTATAACAAATTGCTTGCATGTAGAGAAGATGATAGGGTATTAGCTTAAAATTCACTTATTGACACAGCATTATGGGATTTGCTTTCTCAGATTGGGGAAGTTGTAAGTTTTTGACACTGCTGACAAAGTGGTGTGCTGACAGCTGGTGACGTAAATCAAGAAACTATTTGCATCTTACACTTGACAGCTTGAAAGGTTAGCAAGAGGGTAATTTTTCCAGCTTTAATTCATGACTGAGATTTTTGTGAAGTTTGTTTAACATTACTCCTCAGTTCTCGAACTACTGCACGACTTACTGCTAATCTTAAACCCTACCTACACACAGGAATAGAGAGGAAGTCAGTGTAATGAATGTCCCACCAGCTTCCACTTTATATGAGTAAATTACATTTCCTGCTGTTCTGTTTCTGCACAGACAAGTAATGCAGAACTGCAGGCAGTTCTGTGATTTGAAACAGTCACTGATGTATAAGCAAATAATGACAGTGACTTCATCTTGCACAACTACCTTTTGCATCTTTGTTGCCAATATGAGTGTCACTTTCTTGTTAAATATTTAAAGTTTCCAGAAAATATTTTGCTCTAGTCGTTTAGCTCTTGACATGGCTTCTGTAGCAGAGCTTTGCCTTTTGGAGGGGCAACTGTTCAACAGTTTAGTTTGACCTTGCTCATCACACTGCTGTTGGATGATGCAACAGGTTCTCGCTCAGCTTTGAAGTTTAAGTCCTTAGTGTAACCTTTACCCTAAAGGTTTAGCCCCAGTTAATGTGCAGTGCCCCAGAGCAGCAAATTCCTAAGTGTCGACGTGAATCTCTGATGTCAAGTGGGGCTTCTGAAAGTTCACCTGCGGGTTTGGTAAGGGTCAGGTTGTGGTATTTCATTCAGATTCAGTTCTGTCTGCAGGTCATTTCTTGTCGTTTCTTATCACTTTCTTAAGTACCCTGCAGTGTTAAATCCAAAACTTCTGCACAACTTCTGGGAACAGTAGGGGGAGGAAACTAAAGCTTTTGAGATAGTGGAAAAATAGTGGTATGTTGCAAAGGTCATAATCATAGATGTACAGGAAGCAAGTTAACTATTTTTTTTAGTTGAGATGCACAGAAGCTATGTGGCATATTCTGTGCATCTTAACGTAGTGTATGCTTGCTTTGTTAGAAAGTTATTTACTTATCTCAAAAGAGCTGTAAGCCCTTGGTGTCTGCAGACACAAGCAAGCTGCTAGAGGATCAAGGAACACAAACTTTCTAGCCTGTATATCCAAATGTTGGTATATCAGAGGGCCGTAAGAGGGATGTATCATGTCTGCCTGAGAGCCGAAGGGGTAGGAGTGGTGGGAATGAGAGTTGTGTGGTTTTTTTCAGAGGTCCTGTTGTAGCTGGTGTTGGGGCATGCTGGCAGCGTTAGGCTCTGCAGAGCAGAGCTGTTTGTCATTGTACCACAGATGGGAACCTGGAGCACTGTGGCAGCCACCATGGCAGCAAGGCTTGGTGGGGGCAGCTTTGGAGTTACTCCAGGACAGCATGCAGTTGAAGAGCCAGAGGTCAGAAACTCTCGGTAGTGGTGGTCAGCTATAGTGGACATAGCTGGCCACTTTTATTCCATAGTGGCCGCTTCCTTTCCACTGTGTAAGAAAGGGAGGGAAGGGTCTGTATTCCTCCCAAACTTGAGAAGTTCCCTGCTTTTGCTAGGGCCATACTTACCCTGTGAAATGCTGCAGAGAAGTACCTGCTTATTTTAGTAGTGTTGATTTGTTCTTCTGCTCTGAATGGTGCGCGAAGCATTCTGTGGATCACTTTTTAGTCATTATGTCCATCTGCAAGTACAACAGTGATAAAGAAGGGTGAGCTTCACCGTACTCGGTCACGATCTTTGGCTCTCGTTCCATTGCATCAGCAGCACAGGGCACAGAGGAATGAATAACACAGTGTGTTTCTTTAATGAATGCTGAATGGGTGAGTGTGAGCTGCCAGAAGCTTCATCCAGAAAGAAGCAGGGTGTTGTGAGGGGTGATATACGAACACGAGGGAGGAGATGCAGGTGAATTGCTTTTAGCTGGAATTTGCAGTCCGGTTTTATGATATGTGGGAATGGTTTTGGAGACTGAAGTGGGTAGTTCACCCTAAAAGCTTGTTATTTTTTCTGGGCAGAAATAGTGTGTTTAAACTGTGTATTGAAATGAGTTATTGTTAAGATTTCATATATGGTTACTCCTTAGTGCCACATATAAGCTCCACATTTGGAAAGTGGCTTGTGTAAGTACATATAAAAACCTCGCCTTCTTGGTATGGTTGGTTGCCTTATCTTAGGTGTGGATTCTAATTCGCAAAAGCTTGTAAATCACTTGCTTTTTCTTGCGTTTGAACTGGTTGCTAGTCATCCTTCAAGATGTCCTCATCTGTAAACAGCAATCATTGTTCTGAAAAGCTTTTCATGTAATCATGAAAGAGCAGAGCGCTGAGCATGCTGGAGACCGTGACTCCTTGTGAGGAGGCTTTCTTCGTGCAATACAATAAATATTTGTTAGTCTTTTGGATGTAATGTACAACAGACTTTTTTTCATAACCGCAGAAGGAGCTTGCTGGCTCATAGTCTGGAAGTTCTGTGACAGAACATGGTAAATGCTACAAAAATCTTAGAGGGGCCCTGTTAATTGGAAAGCAGTAATAGAAGCTTTAAGGGGCAGCATTGTGATGAAAATCTTTATTTTCTTGCTAAAACTATTTGTAAAGTTTGGATGAAGGCACTTTTCTGGTGTGGTTTGGGTTTTTTTGTTTGGGTTTTTTTGTTTATTAAAGATGTACCATGACTCTATCTTTAGGAAAGGAGGGAAAGATACAAACTAAAAAACCCAAAAGTTTTATCCAGGCTTGCATTAATTCCAGACTTGAGGTTAAGACCTAAATCTTCCATCTGCTAATAAAATGCTTGGCTCAGCAGTTTCTGAGTATCTTCCACAATGGTAACTTTAAATAAAAAAATATGAAGTGTCTTTGATTTGCTCTGCTGAAGAAAGAGTGAGTACTTGATGTAGGTTGAGGGTTTATTGGTTGTGTGGTGTTTGGTTTTGTGCTTGTGTTGTGGGTTTTTTGTTTTGGTGGGTGGTGTATCTTTTTTTCGTTTGGCTGGTTTGTTTGTTGTTTTGGTTTTTCTTTTTTTTTTACAAAAAAGAATACATATGTCATTTTATGAAGGAAGAAATTGATCAACGGTCTCTGGAGTAAGTGGTGCTATATGGCTTTTCAAATAGTCATGTTTGTAGGCAGAAGGGAACTGTTGTGAACTGGAAATTATAGTGGCTTGGGAGAGCTCCCTTTGCATATTGGTTCATTTCCCCTTGGACATACCAGTGCTCTCGAGATGTCAAGTCAGGGTGGAAGTACCTCGATATGCGCTTCACGTAAGAGGATTTGAGTGGTCTAATGTAAACTGTGATACTCTGGTGGCAAAATCATGATTGAGTTTTGTTTATTGTGGCATTTGCTTGAATTAAACTTCAAACATAGTGAGGACCTTGTGGTCTTTGGCTGCTCAGTAATGCTTTAGTTGCAACTGCAAAGCTAGAAAATTTCATGTGAGCTGCTTCTGCAGTGGACACACATCCTTGGTGATTGCTATTGCTAGCACGCTGATTGTGAGTCCACGGTGCTTAGCCTTGTACAAATTATATTTGCAGATGTACCAGATGAATTGTATGTTAAAGAGCTCTCTGTGTTGGGGGTAGCCAAACCTTGCCCTGGGAGGCTCAGAGTGTGGGAATTGATGTGTAATCTGAACCTGAACAGCACTTGCCCAGGTCAGAAAGCCCAGGGAGGTCCAGCTCCTGCCAGGACTCGGAGCAGGGACAGTGGGACACATTCGTTTGAGAGGGTATTTCTTCCCTCTATTACAGGAAAGGACTAGGCTGAGTGTTCAGTGACTCTCAGGGCAGCCAGGCACTGTCAGCCAGCACCAGCAACTGCGGCAGCTGAGGAACATCAGTGGCTGCGTGATTCAGCCCTAAGCCCTCATGTGGGCTTTAACCGTGCCTTCTAGGTGCTGTGTTTTGCGTTTTGCCAGGTGCAATCTCTCCTACTGATGACACGTGTGAGTGGAGGCTTAAAATTCTGTCAAGTGAGTTGGCATGCAGATTCACAGTGAAAAATCTACTGCTTTCTGCAATTTTGTTGTGAGGGGAATCTGAATTTGTCTTTCCAAGATCATAGAAAAGGGAGAAAGATATAAAAATGGAATACTGAAGTTCTTACCCACTGATTTTTATTCTTTTAACATATGATGTTTAAGGAAAAAAAAAGTATAAGATCTTTGGTTTAAAGAAAACAAAACAACATAATAGAGACATTTTTGATTATAAACTGCACTTGAACATCAAAAGATATTTGGGAATGTTTCAGGCTGAGAAATAGAAAATATTTTTTGCTAGCATGTTGTTTGCTAAACTTCACTGTGTCATTGACTAGTATATGTCTCTCTGATTTGTAGATTTCGGAGAGTGAAGGTTTTAGAGATGAGAACAATTAAAAAAAGCATCAGTATTTAGAACTGCAAGAGCAGCACTTTGAATCTTTCACAGAGTGTATTAATGTGAAAAGGAAGATGGATTTGTTTTATGCTTAAAAGTTCAGTTTTTTTTTTTTCTCACTGCTCTGTAAGCTAATGCTTTTGACTGGAACATGTATGAACTAGCTGAAAGAGAAGTTTGCTGTCAGTAACTGATGACTGGGCCAAAGACACGGATCAGCATCTCTGCAGGGATTGGCATACACAAATAAAATGCAAATAGTTTACTTCCAGTGTGTTAAACCAGGCATAGTCATAAGGCCTGTGAAAAGAAATATGGCAAAACCATGGGAAGGGGTCTTCGCAACAGAGACCAGAAAGGATGACATGTTGTGTGGGAAGGCCTGTAGGAGGATGCCGCCTGGATGGGGGAGGTAGCCATTTTGATGGCCAGGAGGAGCTGTGGCTGGCATGTTTCTGTGTGAAAGTTGTGTGCCTCACGGGTGTGAGTTTCCAGAGAACAGTCAGCTGAACCTGAGGGGAACCCAGCTTTTTGGATCTGGCTTGTCACATCCACGTTGGCTGACGAGGCCATGGAAAGTGGCATTTGCAGTGGGGAACTGGGGGGGGTTTGGGCAGGAGGAAGCAAGCTGAGGGCTCCAGCCACAGGTTTGGGAAGGCAGTGGAGGCTGCAGGGGTGCTGACTCTTCGCCTTGTGTGGCTGGCAGGCCTGCAGAGGCAGAAATCTGGAAGGAGGCGGCAACTCATTTGCATGGTAGGGGAAGCTGGATTTTTGCTTGCAAGTGAAACAAGTTGTAGAGGGAGAACAGAAAGCCTTCTGAAGGAGCTGTCTGGAAGAATGGTGGGGTTAAGGAGAAGCCTTGATAGGAGTATTTTGATGAGAGAGGAGCAGGAGCAGATAGAAAACACACCAGTGAGCAGGGGAAACCCAAATATCAAGACACACAGTGTCTGCTTTTCTCTCTCTGTGTCGCCCGCTGTAATGAGCAGCCCGTTCTCCTTAGTCAGGATTGTGTATTGCCACACCACCATACTTGACTCGTCATGTTCCCGTTTTGTCAGCCATATATAATTCAGTGGTTTTCCTGTCTCAGGAAGACATCTGCTTCGCCACAGGGGTTTCTCAAAGCTCGAGTGCTCCTACCCTGGGCTTATGTGGCCTATGCTGTAGGGCAACTGCTTGGACCAATGCAGCCTTTGTGGGCAACCTCCCCTCTCTGTTTTTGGGTCAGTATGGATAGCCAAAAAGCTGTCAATGCTAACAGTATTCTGGGGAGGAACTGAATGTTTCTTCTGGTCCTCATAAGAGGCTTGGTGTATGAGGTAATATGTTGGGGAAAGAGCATTGAATGCTGAGCGTAGTTACTGCGTGACCTAAATGTCCGTCTCTGTCATGTTGAGCCATCAGACTTTCTCGGGAGTAATGCACACCTTACTCTGTGGTTATTCAAGATGACCAAGAAACTCTCATCTCTGGAATAAAGCAGCTCATATTCTTGCAATGCATTTTTACCAATTCTGAAGAAATATGTTTGTTGTTTAAAACGTAATGTTAGTTGTTTACTATGGACACTGTAATAAATGTAGCTGTACAACCTGCTGCTGCTGAAATTGCAGCTGTCAACCACTTCTCAGGTCTGACCCTTTTCATGGTGTGTCTGTGACTGGGGTAGGGAGCATCAGACTCTGGTATTTGACACAAAGTGTAAACCTAGAACAGCAATTGTGCTAAGTCACAAAATCCAGAAATTAAGGTAGTGCAATAGTTTTGGGCTATGATCAAACAGCATGTGTTTGATCACTCAGCTTCAAAATTATTCAAATATTTAAATATATTCTTAAGGACGTAATTTTTAGGCTAGACACAGCTGAGTCCATGTAGAAGGGGCTCAGGAGGACACAGTAAGCCATAAGTGATGGCACAGAGGCTGTTAGGATGCTGGATACTGTCTGTGAGTCATAGCATCTTTCTGCTTCTTGCAGAGGATGTTTGGCTAGCACAGCTAAAAATCATTTAGGTTGCTCTGGTTCAGTCTTCGTGAATATGATGCAAGTTCACCTCTTCAGCTGACATTTTAAGCCTCTGTTTTTAAATGGTGCACACATGGTTTTTCCATATATAAAATATATGAGAGGATTTTTTTTTTTTGTGCATGTCAGCAGGGAATATGCAGCTTACTAAGCTTTCTTGAGTATAATTTTAAATTGAGAAAACGCTTCTATATACACTGAGATTATCTCATCACAATATTTTTATGATTGTTAATTAAAATGTGAGGAAGTCTTTTAGAGCAGATTTGCAGTTTTGAGACTTTTATGAGACTTAACATGAGAGATCTGTTTTTATAGTTATGCCTTTTTATTGGTTTTGAGATTAGGATATGTTTAAATGCACAGCAATCAAATCCTGTGATGATTACTTGTTTGTTTTGCAGTGTGGACTAATTTAGTTATGGTCCCATTCATCTGTTGTTGGTGTCCCACTTTTCAAAGTAGTGCTTTATTGTTATTGCTCTTTAAAATAAACTCCCAAAATAGTATTAATTTGAACTTATATTTTTTTCAATATTAACTTCCAGTGAAGCATATTTTCTTATATTATTGTGAATAATTAGCGTTTTGGTTGTTCTAACTCCTGGATATCCATTTTTATCAGTCTGAAAGACTGTAAAATGTAAGTGAAGGATCACCATAACTAGCTACAAGAGACTTAAATTATTTTTAAAAGTCTTGACGTAAGTGGAAACCTGTAAAATCTTGACTCGGAATGCATAGAACTGTGATAGGAACCAAGACCTATAGGAAGTTTACTGGAAGAAAGTGGGAGTTGTGAAACACCAGTGTGTGCTCTGTTCTCTTTGCAGCAGACAAGCGTGTCAGTGAAAGACTGATTTTTTTTTTTTTTAATTTATTTTATTTTAATTTATTTTGACATGATGCTTTCTACTTGAACTCTTTAGCTCAGGCTGAAGAAAGAATTGGAGCCAAGATCTAAACAGGGTTACAGAAGTATTTTTTTCTCTTGCTCTAACTATGCCTATTATAACATGACAACATGAATCTTTTAATCGCAGGCTCATCTGTCATCTCCAACAACACTGTGGAGTAGTTTGATTGCAGAATTTCCCAGTCTAGGAATAATTAAGGCATGGTGAAAAGTGATCAACTGCAAATTGTGAAGGAAGTCTGTGTCCATCTGAAGTGAATGTGATGAGGATTCAAAGACCTTCGCTTTGACCTATTTGTATTGAGTAGCTATGTGGAGAGCCTTGTGCTCTAGGCCAGCAGGAGGCTGTGTAAAGGAGAGAAGGATGCTCTTCTCCCTGTGGGTCATTAAGCACAAGCTTGTTTTGTTTTGGGGTTTTTTGCGAAGATTTAGAGGCAACACATCAGATAAAGTATCAGCTGAAATAATCAGGGCTAATTATCTTATGGATTTTAAGGGGAGTATTTTATTAGAGGATCACATTGCTCAAGAATAAAATGTATGTTTCTCTCATGCTTCTATACTGGCCTAGGTGCTAGCGTGGACGTGCTTATGTGAGCAGACTGCACTGTCAAAAGCAAAGCAAGGGAGAGGAAGGAGGAGAGAGAATTGTTTGCTATGCTGGCAGGAATACACATGCTGATGTGAGCTGTGTTTATATTAGCAGGCTATTCTGAGACAGCTAATTAATCAGAATTCGTCTACCAAAGACTACAGTCCTTTTGCAGGTGTTAAAGGAGAAAACAGAGAATGGGTGGAGTCTCACTGTTGGTTTATGTTTATAATAGAGGAAATGTGTTAAAGGAGTTGTGACTTTTGTTTTTCCATAAGCACGTGGAGAAAAATGAGAACAGGAGATGAAACAAAAAAGAAATGAGAAGGGAAGAAAGAAAACTTTTAAGAGAATAAGTGGAAAAAATAAAGACTGGAGTGTTTTGTGTGTGTCTTCTGAGAGAAAGTCATTGAAAGGTGATGGGGAGGTGGACATTTATCTGTGTCTTCAGAGCTGTGGATGTAGCATACCCGTTCCCTTTTGGACCTGCTTGAGCTCTTGGTGCTCTCTCCAGTGGCAGTGCCAGGAGAAACACAGGATTACAAGATCTGCCAAATTTCTGTGACATGGATCTGTTTGGGAGACTTATGGGACAACGACTCCTAGATTCCCTCCCAGAAAAGTACTTCCTTTTATTTTCATTCTTGCACTGCAGAAAAGTTTATTTGCAGCTTTACTTTCTTCCTGGAGGGAAGTTCCCATCTCCTGTAGAGCTTCTGCCTACAAAATTATTTTGGTTGTGTACCTGTCAGCACAGATTTATGACTGCTGAAGTCATTTTTATCTTAGACCAAGTAACTCACTCTGGAATTTTCCACTAATAGCCATCTGTCAGAGGTGTAAACTAGTGATGCAGCCTGGTTTTGCATGTCCCATATAAAAAGTGCTCAGTTGAAAAGGGGCATTTGGGGTGGGGGGTGCTTTGCCAATTTTGAGGAGGGAAAGGAAGGCAGTACAGCTACTTATTTTTATTTTCAATTTTTATTTAAGAAAAACAATGTTACACAGTACGGTTTATTCTTCTATCTACCTAGTATTAAAACTAGGTAAGAGTAACTTCTGATAACGTTGCATTTCATTTTGTCTTGGGTCATTTACCCAGTAATAACACCAAATGCACTGAAGTAGTCCATATCATTTTCTGTGGTGATTTTAGTTCAGTCTTTACTTGTAGAGGGAAAGTAGGCAGAGAAACAGATGAACTGTTAGATAAAATATCAGTGCTCCACATACATACTTTCATATCGGTGCAATTGGATACACACTGAAAGTGAGAGTCAATTATATAGCTGCTGCTTATCAGAGGTTAGCAAATGGTAAACACAGTTTCATTTTTATAATCAATTACCTAGCCCTGAACTTGTTAGCAAATGTTAGAAGCTATAATAATTTTCAATAAATGCCTACACATTATCTCAGTGTATTTCTACACACTGTGTTCTAGGGAGATGAAGGAGAAATTTTATCTTCCCTGCAATCTTTTAAACTGGCTTGTGAAACATGAGTGAGGATCAAGCACTTCCCATTTCTAAGCACAATTTGCATTCAGCCCATGGTAAAGATGATGGCGTATACCTTCTCATTAGTCAAACACTTTTTTTTTTCCCACTTGTAAGCACAGATTACTTTGTGAGTTTAAAGATTTGTATCCCTGTGTGATTAGTTTATCCACATCATCAGTCAGAATTAACAGATAAGGGAGGTAACAACGAAGGATAACTCTGATCTTTTTTTTGTTAAATCTGTTTTCCTCTTTCTCTACAAGGATCCAAAATTCTTTGAGTGCAGAAGTTATTTGTTGCTGGTGACGGGCTATGAATGCATTGTGCCAGAAAATTACCAATCTTCCAGTCCTACTAGCCCATTCAAAACAACATTTGCTGTTCATACACAAGCTTTCCTGTTCCTATTCTTGAAGTACCTTCTTATCAAACACCTCTTAATTTTTGTTCAAATGGTATAGCATTGTTATTTGCTTATTGACTCTAGTCTGTGATTATATTTCTGGAGGCTTCTGCGGGCTTTTTCTGTTGCTTTTCTGCTGCATATCCTGTCAGAGTTGCACACCTCTGCATTGCTTCTTTCACTGAAGTGTTTTTAAAAATAAGGTCTTGTGTGCAATGTAACCCTCAGTTCTTTGAAGTTCCTAGTATCAGAAACTGCAGCTATCAGAAATGGTGGGATCAAGTTGCTCTGCTAGCCAGACCATAAAGGCTGGCATTATTACCAGTAGGACACTTAATTTATTTGTATTTCTCTGTCATTTTTCTTAGGCTAACATTAATTTTTGTTGAAATTGGTGGTCTTGTACCACTGAAACTGCTTACTGTGCCTGAGTTTTTGCTCATTTTAATTAAGAAAAAGAATTCTTTCTCTATGTTAATTTATAGTTATTTACCACAACTTTTTGTTACCTCTTGTTCAAGGCTAGCATTTGTGGACCAGTTCGTTTCTGAATCACAATGTATTCTGGCCTCTTATTTTTTTGAAGAACCTTTCGTTGGCACTAGTCAGGATCTTGTGAACTTCTTTTTCTGTCTCAGCATGATCATATATGTTTTTTTTAACTGAGTTCTCCTCTGCTTTTAAAACCGATGGATAACATTTATTCAAATATTTGTGGCAATAATCAGTCTTTCTAAGCCTGTAGACTGTTGTTGTTTTTTACTTCCAAGTCCTCACTGGGAAACTCGACTGCCAGCTGCAGATTGCAGCAGCAACGAAAATGAAAGCATTTTCTAGGTACACTCGACATCTTTATTTAGCCAGAAGTCTTTATTTAACTGGAAGCAATGCTAAGAATAGCAACCTCTGCTAGCCTGAGTGGCTCAGTGCTCATTTAGTTTTCGATATCTGTATCTAGTGGGGCTGTTTTTCTCTGTTCTCCAGGATTGTGCAAGCCTTCTCAAGTTGCCCCAATGTTCTGCGCAAATCACAGTAGGGAATGCAGATCAGAGAGACGATTTAGCAAACTCCTTGATGGGTGGCAGATTACAGTGTAGGGCAAGTTTCTTCTGACAGTGTTTTTTCTGGGGTTCTGAGAGCTGCCTGGGGCTGTGCAAGGATCCTTGAACAAGCGTGGCCTCTGTTGTGGTGAAACGGTGGCTGCACGAGTGCAAGGCTGTGCTAGGAGTTGGTTTGTGGAGGTGCTGCACATCTGCATTGTCTACAAGGCAATTTTCCTTCTAGTTCTGTTGCTGCCTTGTTGAACATCAGCTCAGAAGTTCCTGAGCTATACAGAAGCCGTCGAAGACTTACAAGACTCTTTCCCAAAGTCCTGTGCGGACAGGAGGACGTGAGAGTCGGCTCTGCGCTGTATAGAGAGGAGGTGAGGGGGGCTTTGGGATTTTTCTGCAGTTGAGCACCAGCACCACCTCCTCATCCCACCCAGGTGGGGTTGTCCCATTAGCGAATGCTGGTGCTGCTGCAACTGGAGCAGTGCTGCTGCAAGGTGGCCTGGGGGAGCGGTAACCAGCTGGCTCGCTTCAGGCTGGGCAGAAAACTCAATGGCAGTTGTTCTTGTCATCATCTAAAATGACAGAATGAAAGAAATTGGGGAGCCTGTGAAGGACTCTGTTACAGGATGAAAGGACAAATTAGGTTGAAATCGAAAAGTGAATTGAAAGGTGAAGGAAAGGCAAAGCGGAGGGAATGAGGGCTGCTGTAGAACTCTTTCTCATAAATAAAGGAAAATGTAAAAAATCTTTTACAGGCATTAAGCAATAAAGCCTGGGAATAGTTTCTTTGCTTGCTAGTTTAGATTTTGTACAGCTTATAAAAATGATATAACTTTATTTAATCTATGTCTATCAGTACTGAGACTGTAATTAAGGCTTTATTACCAATAAACCCTTGTGATTATGTGTGTGGTGAATATTATTAAAACCCATTTTTGTTATAAATTTATACTGACAATCAGTTGTGGAAGTATTTTTTTAATGTAAAAAATCAACGAGATAAAGCATTTTGTTGGCTTTTTTTTTTTTTTTTTTNTTTTTTTTTTTTTTTTTAAGAATACAGAGCAGAAGAGCGCAATACAACAGAGAGGATGATCCAAATACTGTGCCATCTCCATTTTTTTTTTTTTGGTCTTGTTAAGGAAACAGATTTTTTTAAAACCTTTAATGTGGGTTTAGGCATGCTGATGGAATGTGTTTTAAACTATCTCTAATGTTACTACATAAAAATGCTTTGTTTTGCTTTATTCCACAAGAGCTGCACATGTTCAGATGCAAGGAAAGCAAGTTCTACTAGAGAATTTCATAAACTGATGCCTACAGATTAACTTGGACTTCTGCAGATGCCGCCTTTTCTTGTCCTTAGTTTGGGGTGCAGGGTCATACTTGTATGGGAGGGAGTGATGAAAGATGCTTTACAAACAACTGAATGGCCACCTAAACTGCTTAGGAAGGCAGTCGTCCACCTTAAAAGGACAATTCAATAAAAAACACTCACATTATTGATTTATATAATTTTCCAAACTTTCAATTTCATTTGACACTAATGTTCCAACAGGCATTAAAATATGTAGAGGGCAAGACAAATGTAGTTATTGTCTTATGATGGCAGTTTGACTCAAAATAATTTCCAGATTATTCCCATTACAATAAATTTGGAATAAATGTGAAGAAGGTAGATGCAATTCGAAGAATAATAATCTTGGTAGGGGAAGGTAGCCTATTTTACACTTAAAAACCCCGATGTGTTATAAGTAAGCATAACTAAAATGCAGATATTATCTTAATATTTAAATTTTCATTCACTGTAAGGTCACATTTTGATTTGTGGTGAAGTTGTTTTGGTGTCATTGTAGACAGCCAAGCTGGAACCAGGAGATAAAACAGCCTGCCTCTCAAGCAGGTGGAGCAGTCTGTTCCTTGGCTGGAAAGCATCTCTGTGAATGAGAGTAGGGGCTTGTTAACTTGGCCTTTGCCTGCAGTTACAGGTAGCTTCTTCCTGGAATAACCACGTTCCTTCTCCTGTAAGCACTTTGGCTTTCTTAGTTGATGGTGATCAGTTGAAAGTAGTAAGGCACAGTGTCAAAAATGCCGGGGCAGTTCTCCGTCAGCTCAAAGAGAGACGGAAGATTATTTCCATGGTCGTATTAAGAGATTGCACCGAACTGTGGAACGACAAGCTTAAGTCCTGTTTCAGCCATCAGTGGAGCTTCTCAAAGATCTTCTCAAGTGCCACATCTGGGATAGGCCTCTCACAAATAGCTCCTTAAGTAATTTCTCATTTCTGAGAGGATGTTGCTTTATCTTCAGAGTTTTAGATGTTGGACCCCTAATTTTACTTAAAAGTTATCGTGGAGTCAAAACCTACTTTTGATCAAATCAAAAGTCAACTGTGGATGATTTGGTTTTGATTTATCTGTATAGCAGTCGTGTCAGCTACCTGTAGATGTGTAATAGGGTTCTATTGCAAGAAAATGACTGAAGAAGAAATTTAGTTTCATCTAAAGTTTTTTTTTTTCTTTTAGGTACCTTATTCTTAGAAGGAAAAAAATGCCTGGGGAGGGAGTCAGGGCCATTATACAAGTTCATTCGTTTTGCTGTTACCTGCTGTTGTCCAATGGGTAGTTTTATGTGGGATAAGAATATGTTTGAGCTGTTGTTTTGTATGCTAATAGCAAGACGTGCGTACAAAGAAACTGTCCTTTTTTATTGTGCTCTTCATCTGGTACCTACACAGCCTTCCACTAAGCAGGTGTGTTCTTGCCGTATTAATGAAGCTAGAAGCCATCTTCTGTCTATTACCATACAGTAGAAACATTTTGAGGAGGGGGAAAAACATAGTGACATGAGTGGACTCCTGATCACTGTATTTTAATGTAGTGTGTCACTTATTTCCAGCCTGCCTGATGCTACTCGTAGTTTACTTTTGCTGTCTGCATTTTTTAAATTGAAAATATTAGTTAGATGATATTTTGAATTGGAACTTGACGAAGCAGAACATACCACTGCACATTAATGGTTTCTGTGCTGGCACGGTCTGTCCCTTGACATCCTGAGACTTTTTTTCCTCCTACAGAGTGACTTGTTGCCAAAGTTGGAGCTGCTGCTTCAAAGACGCTTGACCTTAACAGCATACCCGTGCTTCAGACTTTTTGCTCTTTCCCACAGTTTGGGGAAGCTGATGCCCAGACTGCTTTTTCCTCTTGTCCCTTCCTCCCTTCTCTTTCTTCCCCTCCCAGTCCCTGACAATCTTGCTGTCTTATTCCCCTCTTTTAGTACAGCTCTCTTACAGCCTTGCCTTGTCAGGCAAGGTAATGAAGAGGCACGTCAGGCTGCTTTCAGGATGCTCAGTTTCCAGCTAATTATATGCTCTTGAGTTGGTCTCTTAAGAGAGGGCTTGGTTGTGGTTTCCCCCCCCCCCCCCAGGATGAACTGTATGTCCCTTCACAGCTGGTTTCAAAGCTGTCCAGTACCTTCTCTTCATTTACATACTGCAAAAGTGGAGCATCCTAATTACACCTCATCACTTGGAAGGTCACTTTAGCAGCTCTTCCAATTAAGTCGTCCACATCAGTAAAACACGATTTTTTTATTTTTTTCTTCTCCAGATTTTTATTTGACTAAGACTAGAGTGTCTCGTGTCCTTTTGGCAATCACTGTAAAACTTCAGAAAGTGAAGAAAAATAGTGGGTTCCTCATGTAATGTACTGTTCTTTCAAAACTATTCTGATGTCGAATTGTAGGGATTGTTTATTGTAGGCAGTGGTGTCCTTAGTAGAAGTTAGGTGATGTGTGGCTCTGTCAACTGAAATCAAATCAACTTGTCTGCTGAGGTTTTGCTTGCTTGCTTTGGCTTTTTCTTTTTTTCAAGTCCCAATAACAATTTGTCTTAATTCCTTTTGCTGATCTTAGAAATTTTGTAGCAATGTGAATCCTCACAGTGGAATAACTTGTGCAAACGTGTCAATTAAGTTTCACCGTTTCCAATAGTGGGAGTTCTTTTTATTCATTATTTATTATTATTATTAAGCATGCTAAATAAACAGGTAAGTCCCTGAGAATTTCAGGTGCTGGTGAACTAAGTCTGTCCTGTTATAAGGTGGCAGCTCTGCCACTGAGATCACAGTGGCCTGATACCTGCTTTGTGTGTTGCATGTTTAACTTATCTGTTAGAACATTAAACTAGTGAAGTTCTGAACTGGCATATTATACATGCAAAATGACTCTAAATTAGTACAACTGTTTCTGTCTCTTCCAGTCTGACATGAGAGCTCTCCTTTAAGTTTTTTAGTGCTTAGAGCTGAATAGCCTGCTCTAATACATTCAAGAAAATGTCTTGGTGAAAGCTTGGTATGTTTGTGTAAGATTGATCTCTATACTTTGCTCTTGCTCTTACGTTCTTGTGAACATTCATTTTAGTTTTGCCCTTCAGAAGTTTTACTAGGCTAGTTCATAAGTGACATTATAGTACCTTAAGTGGGTGTGTTATATATTTCTGGGTGCTGTGTTCTTTATTGATGTTTGCAAATTGCACTAAATATTGTTAGGAAAAAAATAAAGCAAAGTACAAGCAATCTTTATGAGTAATTGTGTGCTTTCAGAAGTGTTACGCTTAGCTTAATGCACATTTCAATTCTCCAGAAAGCACCCAAGCGAAAGATACAATGCAACAAGCTTAACTTAATAACTTTGCTCCGCTTTGAATAATGTATATCGCAGCATCTCTAGTTTTTCTGCTGTTTTTTTAATGCCCAAAAGGTGTGTGCAGATCACAGACCTATGGAAAAAATACGAAGTGTCATACAGGAAAACTTGTGATAAAAGGACAGAAGGGTGAAAGGACGTAAATAAGGTGGTGAGGATATTGGTGCAAATACATGAAGTGTGAGGAGTGGAAGAAAATATCTCAAAGTACATTTATGAAACTGCTGCTTATATAAACTAAAATTTATAGGACAAAGTATATCTAACTGTTCAATGGGAAATCCGAACCGTATAAAACTCCCTTCTATCAACGTATAATTTGCTAAAAGCTTGTGTTCAGTATGGGGTTGAGTTTGGCTTGTAATGGTGTTTGACTAAATAGAAGGCTTCATTTACCTGCTTAATCTTTACCCAGGTCTGTTGATAGATTTTTAGATGATGTAAAGCTAAAATGAGGCTCACAGTGGATGGTAAAATGCCATCCATTCAAATGCTGTACGGAATTTCTTACTTGCTTTTCTGTTTTATGTTTAATCTTTGATCTTTGAAAATCTGCCAAACTGTAACATTAGTCGTCCATGGTTACAGGTCAGCAGAGACCACTGTATTCAAGTCTTTTAAATTCAGCCTGTGTATAACACTGTAAGCGGGAGCAAGATAAGTGTTTGTGTGCAAAAGGAAGAGACGTGTGTATTTTGCTTTTGATATAGGTGCCCTTTCTGAAACAAAATGACATCTGCATGCTTCCCACATAAGATCAGAGCATCTCTTTGGGGACCTGGTGAAACATATCGACCTGTGAGCACACAACATGGAACAAGATTCACAGATTTTTTATGAGGAGAGAGGCCAATAATGAATTATTTAAGCTACTGCATTAATTTGGCTTGTCACTGTCAAAGCACACAATACTGGGTTGTGAGAGCTCTGCTGCCTGTCACTCGCATGGGCTACCAGCCGGTGGCATCCGATGAGTGGTGCCGATGGACACACCTGTGGAACGCTGGTTTAAGTAGGGTGAGAAGTATTGCCCAGGAGAGGGCTGGCTTTCTGTGGGCCAGCCACCTAACCTGTGGGAAGGATCTGCTTGCTGTTGAGCTGTGGACACCTGCTAGAAATGGAGGTATGGGTTGCACTCCTGAAAGTTTGAGGGTGATGTGGAACTGCTGGGGTGGCTCAGTGTGTCAAACTGCTGCGGAGGCTGCCCAGTTTGGTGCAGGGAACAAGCCTCCCAAAAACCCTTTGGCTTGGAAGGAGTGGTTGTTTGAAGAATTTAGCTTTTAATTAGGTGAAATTTGAAAGGTGTTCACAGAAGCTAAGAGCATGAAGTAACTTGGAGGTAGAATAGAAGCTGCCATAGTTCAGATTAAGGACCTCTTCTGACGTTTCAGCTACCTGTGGTCATACCAGGAATAGCAGTCCAATACCGGATCTGGAATATCAGATCATCACTCTGTGCTGGCATGTGGGGTTGTAGTTCTTTCACTCAGAGGAAATCTCTTCACAGAAAGTGACAAAAATGATCATGCTTGTCGCTTAAATATGTTCTTACAGCGTGTGTGTGTGGGGGGGGAAATCCCAGAGCTCCTCTTTGTCTGCTCTTTTTGTTGCTTATTTTAGTTTATCATATACATCAAGGATTGTGAAGTCCAATTTGCATATGCCTCGTCAGGGTTGTTTTTTTCTGTCTAGATTAAAATGTAAATACATAAGTATGAGAAAGCATCCATATTAAGAATTCAGCAACTGCCTTGTTATAATTGAGTTTGTGTCTCAGACTGGACACTTGTGCTTTAGCTAGTTTAACTTGCATTTGAATGAACAAGTAGAAGCTTTGAATTCGATACTCAATTAGAAAATGGTATGCAGGTACATTCTTCCTTATTGTGGCCTCCAGGGACGTGCTGTTTATCTGTGTAAGACTAAGTTCTAGATTTCTTGTTCAAAATTTAAGGGTTTGTTTTGTTGTGTGTTCTTTTTTTTTTTTAAAAGTATCATTGGAGTTTGATTTTTTTNTTTTTTTTTTTTTTTTTTTTCTCTCCATCTTAAATCTAGAATTTCCAGACTGAAATTAGATCTTTGTCCCTTGCATCGGTGTGGAGGGTAATAGGTTTGGTATTTTACTTGTTAGTGGTCTTGAAAAACAGTAATATGTGGTATATGAGGTGTGTGAGTTAAAGCAGAGATGGTGCACTGACAAGCCCCAATCCACAGAATAAAATTAGATTAAATTTACTCCAACTGAGTAAAATAAATGTTTCTTTATATTTTTAGAACATGTAGGAGAAGATATATAGAATTAAGTATTCAATTTGGAAGTTAGTTTAATGCAATTTGGGAGGGGAAGAAACCTTACAGTTTGGCAGCATCTTTACTAACAAATTGCAGGTGGAAGATGCAGGAAAATGAATACTTGTTGTTAAACTGGCTTATTAAATGCTAAAAAAGTAACAGCATGTGTGATTTCTCAAACATCAGTTCAGTAAAATTTTCTTTCAGACACATATTTCGAGGTAAAGAATGAAGAACAGGAAAGGGGGAGGAGAAGGCAGTGTGTGAAGCATGACCCAAGATTAATCCCCACCTTCTCAGGCTGGTGGCGTGTCCCCAGTGCGGAATGGAGAAGCACTGGGGTACCAGGCGTGTAATGTTCTCTTGGCAGCCTCCACAGCTTCTGCTTGAAGCACTAGGCTAGAGCATGATGTTATAGGCTCAATAAATTCAGAGGGGACAAACAGATATTTTAAACAAGAAAACATTGAAGACATGGGATACAAAAGCAAAGTTCAGTAGATCTGTATTAAATGTGTAAGAGGCTATAGGCAGCAAGGAGTTCCTTATAGGGGAATTTGTTTGAAAATCCAGCAGACTGGAAAATGGAAGTGGGCTCACAGGAGTCTTAATGTTTCCAGTTCAAGTGCTCGTTGCTAATTTCAGGCCAGAGGGCACGGCATGTTCAGGCGAAACAAGTGGTTTTTGCCCACATTGGGATTTCCTTTGGGAAGATTTATGGTGACGTTAGCAAGAAAGTGGTGAACGCGTAAGACTGGAAGGGGCATCTTGGGTCACTAAGTCTGTGTCTGCATAGTCACAGATGGTGATATAAGTTCCATTTTTTAATTGACTGACTCCTTTTAAAAATGATGAAGTTTTCTGGCGTTGCTTCTTCCCTTCAGAAGACTAGAAAACTTTGCTTGTCAGTATGCAGTGATAAGACACTCAAGTTTTATGGCAGTATTTGAACTGTAGCTTAAACAGGTCTATCCCCAATATGTTTAGAGAACAAAGTCTTCTCAGTCTTCTCTCATATAATAGACTCTCCCTTTGTGTAAGTAAACAGTCTTTTTACTTATTCAGGTTAAGTCAGGGCTTCTTGAAAATAACATGAACAGAAATGTGCTGTTGAGATGAGACCTCACTGTGGTTGTTATACAGGGAAATTAATATTTTATATCCCCAAGTATAATTTAGGTTCCTATTTCTGTTTCCATTGAGCTGTCAGCTCATAGTTGCTGTGTCATTATCTGTCATGCCTAGGTTTGTCTGCTTGTATAGTGCTTCCAAGCGAGGAGTCTCAAAGGCCTTGCAATTCTGCAACTTTCATCCCATTTCTATTATTCTACTCCTAAGGTAATCCAAGATCTTTCCATATGGTGTTCTCCTTTTTCCTGTCTCTCCACTCTGCTCAGCCTGTGGGTCTCGTTAGCACACTGCAAAGAGCATTGGTGAGAATTGAAATAAAGCGTTTTGGTGTCAAGATAAATACTTCAAGAAGTCCACTGATAACCTCCCATTTGTTGTTAGACTTCATTTTCTGTGTGATTAACTTAGTGTTCATCCTTGTCAAAACTTGCTTTGAGAATAAACATAGTGACAGGAGTAGCAGAGCTGTTGACTTCATTATGAGCTCCATAGCACCATTGCCTTGACTAAAGCTGTAGTAATTGATACAGCATTTTCTTCATGCCTTAAGTCCTGAAGCATGCTTTAGAAGGTTAGTTCATTCTTCTAGTATCAGACATTCTCTAGTGTAAGCACAAATATAGTGGGTTTTGTGGACAAAACATTTGATTAGAGGAGAAAAATGGCTGATCTGTGAAAATGTCATGAATATAGCAAGAGGTATCTGGATAGGAAAACTTGATGGCTATTTGTTAAGGCACATAAAAGTGCTTCACTTTTGTTGTAAAGACTTAGTTATACCTGTTTACACATGATTTGTCCTATGGCTCCATTCATCTTACAGCTTCTGTTTGTCATCAGTAATTTTTTTCTGCTAGTTTGCATGTGTGCAGGATTACATGCTTACTATAGCTGATTGAAAGGAGCCTATGAATGTACAGCTGGCTTCGGGTAGGAGGAAAAGTGTGTCTGTCTTCCTCCCCAAACACATCCTGAGGTCTAGGATGTATTAGATCTCAGAGTCAATACCTGACACCTCAGGGCACAATTCAGCTCACTGTGCTTGGTGTTACAATGTCCAAGATGACCTTCTTCCCGCCCACCCCGTTAATTGAGAATGGAAGAAGAATTCACATAGTTGGAGGTACAAAGGGTTTCTTTGAGCCAAAGAACATACAAGAATTTTGAAGGTAGAGGTGTAATCGCTTTTTACAGCATTTCAAAAGTAGGAAATAATTTCATTGCTCTGACTATATAATTTAAAACAATTTTAAAAAAATATTTTAAAATATCAGTTGTATTAAGGGCTAAAATTAATGCATGAATGTTTTATGGAGTGTAAACTCGATAGAAAAGGTAGCATAGTGAGGGAGATAGGAGGTAGATGAGAGGGGAAGGTATGCCAGATTGAAAAATACCGCATGGAAAGTCAGTAAGATGTGGTTTGCTATATTTTATCAGTGTCAGATCCGATTTCGTAGTCCTACATACAGCATTTCTGTAGGACAAGAGAAGGGATCTGAGCAGTCTGGAGGCCCAAACATTAAAAAAAAATTAAAACACTCTGTTCATTGCTCTGCTCCCTCAACAACATAAGGAAGTGCTGATGTGAGGCAGGGTGGCTGCATGATTCACCACAAGGAGGCTGGGCTGAAGGTGCCCGGTTTCTTGAGGATCCACCTACTCTTTTGGTCTTTTTCACAAGTATCGGGATACACGTATCAATAATAGCTGCTTGTCTTTTAAGGAGGGAGAATATTTGACAAAGTAACAAGACTAAAAGACAGCGCAAGAATATTCGTTCCCAACCAGCATCTTGTGAGCAGAATGAATCTGAATGTGTTTCCTCCAACACTCTATATATCCACCAGTTATTTTGTCTTTGGTGTTACTGAAAATAAGCAGTCATTTTTCTGAGTGCCAGTAAAGCAATGCCCTGCTATTTCTCACTTAGCTGGAAGAAAGGTTGCTCATTTTATGCACTTGCGAGCCAACATAAAGACCTGGTTCCAAACAGCCAGGGTCTACTCCCTTGTAATTATGAAATCAGGACTAATGGCTTTCCTTTTCTTAACATGCATCGTTTCTTGCCGCTACCCACACAGTCAGTGTAAATGCAGTGATAAAATGAAAAAGTAGGGGAAAAAAAAATCCTGTCTGCTAATTGATTTAAATATTGGATATGCGTAATTCTTTGGAGGGACACACAGCTAGACATAGCTTTTAGAAATTGTATTGTAATGAGAGTCATGCTAGCTTTAGGTTTGCCTGTCTACAGTTTATTGCAAAATATTTTTTATCATCTATTAATTCTACTGAGTATTAGCAGGCCCTGGCTGTTTTAGTGATACAATAAATTGCAGAGGAAGTAATTTCTTCTTCTGGATTTCTAGGGAGAGGGAGGGGAAAAACAAACAAACAAACCAACAAAACCAACCAAACAAAAATACAAAAAAGCAAAAACAACAATGACAACAACAAACCACAAAAAAAACAACATACAACCCCAAACAATACTGTAATTTTGTTGTAAGTCTTACTGTTTTGGAGTTTGATGTTTGACTTTGGAGTTAGCAATCAAAACTCATGTTTTTTCATAAGACAAAGCAATATGGAAGATAAGTAGAATGTGTCTTGCTTTTGTATTTGTTTCTCGCCAGCAGAAGGAAATTGGTAGTGGGATGTTACAATATAAGGCAACCAGTGTTGTCTGATCCTGCTGAAATCTCAGCCTTCTTGGTTGTAAAAGCCAGTTTCCTGCAGTAGCAGGCAGTGACAACCTATGCATGTAGTATTTTTCTCATAAAACAGAGAATGTGCAGTCTTGAAGTGCTAAACTGGTTTATTTTAACTTGCTTGTTCAGTTTAGTTTTTTTGTTGGTGTGTTTTTCTTAAATAATAAAGGTAACCCTGAAGAAGTGTAGAAATATTTTGAAAATGCTGCACTGACTTTTCTGGGGCATGGTAAATATCACTCTTTATGAATAAAATATGTATATAGTGTGGGAGATTTTTATTTTTTTTTTACCCCCCACTAACAGTTTAAGAAAACAGTCAGGAGAGTAGGCTATCAAGAAAAAAAATAAAACCTTAAATCTCTATATTTTACATTCAGACACTGAGCTATAACATCAACTGTATAATATGGCTTTTCAGTTTTGAGGGCTAGCGGATAAATTCATTTCTGGCATTTTTCCTTGTGCTGAAGTAAATCTTCAAGGAAAGATGGGGTTTATACTGAATAAGTATAATGTTAATGCGCCCAGTTTCCAAAATTGTGTTCAAATAGAGCTTAGAAACCTGAAGGGCTGAAACTGGACATCTCTTTCATGTTTAACG
Source organism: Pampusana beccarii (assembly GCA_013399365.1). NCBI lineage: Eukaryota > Metazoa > Chordata > Aves > Columbiformes > Columbidae > Pampusana > Pampusana beccarii. Next base: position 31,090 of record VWYH01009830.1, on the reverse strand, counting down.
TGATTGCAAGATTCTTTTTGACAAGTCTTATTCAGATACTGAGATTATAAACTGTGTTGTTATGGTTGTGTGGGAAGAGACTGTTACAAAAATAAATAGCATGTCTTGCTGCCTTTTTTTCACTCCCACCTTGTGTGGGAGGAACATGGAAGGAAGGGACAGATTAAGTGATCAAATAAAGCTGGCAGAAAGCGTGCATAACACAATCAGGTTACAGATATCTCTGCTAAGATTACTATGTCTGGGTGGATGAAGACTTTGGACTTCAGCTGTCTAACCCAGAAACTAAAAAAAAAAAAAAAAAATTAGAATTTTTCACCGAAATAAAAATGATGTACTAGAAATGAAACATTTCAAAAATGTGAGCAAAACCAAAGTAAATGACTTAACAAAGCATCTGATGATGCTCAGCTCAGCGATTAGGGTGATTGTTGTTTGGCCTGAGAGCCGTGGTGTTATCTTCTGAGGAGCTGGAGATGCAAGTCCAAGTCCCCTTGGCCGGTACCCGACCTGTGGGGTGGGGAGGGAGATCTGAGCAGCCATCCCAGGTACATCCATAAGCATTCGCTGCAGCGGAAATGGAGCCTGCAGGTGTCAATGTCAATGTCCAGAAGTCATTGTCCATACAGAAACTTGTCAACAAGAGACTGAGATGGTCGTGGCTTTTTGTGGCTTGCTACAGTGATGTGCCAGTGTTGCTCTGTCCAACCAAAGAAACTGAACCTGAGTGCCTGAAACATCCCTAAGAGTTGAGGAAGAAATAAAAGTGCGTGCTTCAACCTATTTTGTGGTTGGTATTCTTTGTAATGGGCCTGTAAAAAATTGATGGAGATTAGGGGCTTTTGGGTGTTTGTTTTTTGTTTTGCTTTTGTGTGGTTTTTTTTGTTGTTGTTTGTTTGGGTGTTTTTTGGTTTGGGTTTGTTTGGGGTTTTGTTTTTGTTAGTTGTTTTGGATTTTTTTTTTAATATATATATATATAGCAAAACTAAGAAATTTGGTTGGGGGAGTGTTTACTTCTAGAATAGGCTTCTACTTGAAGAATTATCGAAGCATGAAACAGCTACTGCCTGGCCATAGCTCCTCTCTTTCAAACCTTCTGTTTGTGCCAACACACATAGTGCTCTTGTTTCTAAATTGCAGATTATGGCTGTGGTGTTCAGCACGCTTGCATGAATCTGACATGAGAAAAGAGATTTCTGTTGGAAAGCAAGATCCTTGGAGGCATGAGCCCTATGCTTTGATTTTATTTTTTTGTTTGTTTTTTTTTCTCCTTACTGCTTTTCTGTATGAAGAAGAGAGCACGAGCCCTTGCTCGCTATACTGACAATACAATGTGGAGGATTCTTTACCCCTGGGAGAGCCCAAGGACCCCATATGTTCCCATATGGAAACATGGTCCGACCTAAAATGTGAACAGTTTATTGTAGCCGGTATTAGATTAACAGATTGCTGTGGTTTTCTGATCTATCGCTTTAGTGTCAGTTAATTGTCTAGTCTGTGCTTATAAAGCATAAAAAAATTTTGGAAGTGTATCAGACGAAATCTCTTGTTCACTTTTTTCTAATCTCTTCTCGATGGGGAGGCAAAGACTAATTTTTGGATGCTGTTAAAAAGCAATGAAGGAATGGGAGGATATTTCTTCTCTGCCATCTGAACGTTAGAGAAAAAGCTCTTTGTAAAACTAAAATCACCACTAAAATATTAATAAATTGACATCCGTCTCTATTAGTGAGCAGAGGCAGCAGGAATTATATAAAGTTATATTCTTACTGCTGGGATTTTTTTATTTTTTTTTACTCAGAAGCTGCTTAGTTTACTTTTTGGAAGTCCAGAGATGTAATCTTTAGAATATATAGGTTGTGGGGTTTTTTTGTTTTATTTTTTGTTTTTCTTTTTCTCCACACAGTGGAAATCCGTTGTATGAAGGCGACGTCAAGATCCAAAATGTTAGACTGTTTTTTATCTGAAGTATGAAGTTTTAATACCCATTTTAAAAGCTATTGTGAAGCACTATTCATATCCCACAAAGGTTAAGTTTTATAGCTTTCCAAAAATGGTGTGTGCTTAGGTTACAAATGCACTTTGAATTCTCTAGTACCATCTAAAATGTTAGTGTGGTGAAAGATACTGAATCTGAATAGGTCTTTTCTGACCAATAACCAAAACAGTGAAATGTAATTTTTCTCAATAGACAGTTTTTCCTTCTATAATAAAAAAAAAGTAAAATATGTGGTTTTGAAGAGAGCAAATGGGCACTGGTATGCAAATAGATCAACTATACTGTGTGCTATGAGTTAAAGTACTTGAAACCTTAAAAGTTACATCAGTGAAAAATTGTGATGGGGGAGATTACAGGTGTATGCTTGCAGCCTTCTGAAAGACATACGGTCTGATCCCTCGACATCTGTATCGGACTGAACGGGATCGCGTTGGCCGGTTCTCCCTGGTGAATGACTTTGGAATTAGCAAGAAGTGAAAGCAAGCACATAACATCTGGCCAGCGAGGAGGTATTTGTGTATCTCAGCAGTTCCTTGTGCATTTTCCTTCTGAGGATGCCTCTTTGTGTGTTCTTGCAGAGGGGGTTTCGTTGGGGATGAGCTGTGACCTTGGACAAAGACAAGGAATTCTGGCTTTTGTCACCTGTGCTCCTTATGTTAAGATATATACAGCTTTGGCTATAGTTGAGGGGTGTGTTTGTGGTTTTTTCAACTGCATACCTGTGAAAAATAAAGCTGATTCTAGGTATTTTTGTCATAATTGGTGTTCCAGTATTTTTCCTAGCAAGTACATACACAAGATAAATAAAAGAAACCAAGATGGACAAATATTTTAAAAGCCTGCTGTATTTCTTGAGCAGAATGTGCTGAAAGCCACAATTCTGGTGGTGGGGTCTTGGTTGGGTTTTTTTGTGTATATGTGGGGGTTTTGGTCGTTTTTATTTTGTTCTGGTTTTGTGTGGTGTGTCTGTGTGGTTTGCTTTGGTTGGTTTTGCGTTGTTGTTGGTTGTTTATTTGTTTGGTTTCAAGCACAAGAATGTGAATAGTGGCTCCTGACAACCTAAGAACATTTGAGAAGCTGTGACTTGACATGTTTTATGTCACTATTCTTCTTGTGTATCCCAGTAACTACAAGTGGCTTTGCTTCTCTAAGGCGGTGCAAACAGTTGAGTTTTAGGATGCAAATGGGTAACGGTGATTAAAAATAAGATCTTATCTATGTGTGCAATGCCTAATTTGACTAGTGAAATTCTTCTCGGAAATGTTACCCTCAGAATTTCATCAGTCTTCATTTAGTCAGCGTTCTCATCTGCCTTGCAGAGTGTGTGGCTGATGATGACTGTGAGTGATCAGCCCTTTTGAAGGGCAGGGTAGCAGTAAAAAACAGGGATTTTTTTTTGTCTTTCTGAAAATGGACGCATGTAGAATCCATCAAACTTTAGCAGAGATCAGCAAAGAAACACTTTCTCTTGTATAGAAGCAGCTTTTCTGGTACAAAAAATGCGGTAGCTTTTGTCCTCTATTGGTCCAAGGCAGATGGGCTGGAGCTGAATCTTTGCTCAGTGAGAAATGTCACTTGTGACACAGAAATAGGCAAGCAAACTCTCACACACTGTTGCTGGGCTTCCAACACGAAGTGCTGCTCTTACTCCCTTTAACTTTTCTATCCTAAGTGTGTGTTTTTGTTGTTTTGTTTGTTTGTTTTTGTTAAATTTACAAGCTGTAGATAAATCTTGGATTTAAACTGTCCTGCCACATGTTAGGAAGCCTGCACCAAAACAAAAACAAAAGCCAAAAAAAAAAAAAGAAATTATTGGGGCCTGACTTTCTTACAAGCAACTGCAATTATATAGTGTAACTACATACAAATGACTGTGAATAACCATCTATTTGAACAGGTTGTGTGTTTGTAACAACAGATCTGTTCTTTTTGTTGGTAACCATAGTGAAATGCCATTCAACTTTGCATGACTTCAGAAGAAACCTGGGAGAGATCTTTATATGGCTAAGCCATTTGTTTAACTTGATCTTATGATTTGAGCAAAACTAAAAGTCATATTTAGCAGCATGTTTTGTGGTGCAAAACCTGCTCCAGAGTAAATTCTTTTGTGCTTCTTGATGGCTGACTTGATGTAAGCTAGCGTGGTGAAACTTTAAATATATATTAATGTTGTTGCTTTGAATAGATTTGGAATGCCTTTCTATATAATATTCGAAATTAGTGTTGTTTCATAATGGCATGGACTAGTCCAAGCACTGGGAGGAAATTTTTCTAGTTTAGCGTTTTCAGATGCCTGTGTTTAGTCACTATAATTCTGTGTGTGATAGCAATTGGCTAATTACAAGTATATGAAAGTGCTTGTTTTATTAAGAAAGATAGATTGGTAATAAGCAGACTTTTTTTTTTCCCATATGATTCAAATTACAGTAGGTTTGAGAGTTTTTACTATTCAGTAAAGCTGTGTGTTTTTTGTGATTCCCTTGTTAAAAAGTATACAGTAATTAGTAGAGCTACAAAGAGAAGCACTCAAGCAACATAACATTTAATTGGAAATTATTAAACATTTAGAGGTAACAATGTGAATTGAGTGTTGGAATGTGCTGGCAATTTCGTACAATTCTAGAAAATGTGGGGTCACAGAGATGTTATGGGTTACTTATCTCCTTTGATACTTCTGAGTTTTTAATTTCAGCCCAGTGAAGTATTTTGTATTTCATTTTTTTAAGTTGTGTTGTAAAAGAAACATAAATAAAACGTCGTATACTAAAAAGTGAAGTACAATTATTATCAAATCTGTAGAAATTGGAGAAAAAAAATCTCTTAAGCCTGTAAATCTTTTCCATATTAATTTATGCCAAGTCTAGAAGGTCAGTAAGCCCTACTTAGGGGAATACACAGAGATAAAGTGGTCCTGCTAAGACATTCTCACTGTTGTACTTACGAAGCAGTAATTTAAATTGCAAAGTAAATATGCAGGTTTAATTTATGGTTTATTACAAAAAGTGTAGTTCAATACATCTACATTTCACAGTTTTGTTTTTTTCTTTATTAGCTCCTCCCATCCCAAGTCTGAACCAACCAGAACTGAAGCCATTTTGTATTCACATGAAAATAGAGGGTTGCTGTGGTAGTGTTCTCAAATTTGATAACACCTATTTTTCCATTTTAAAGCTTAAAGACCCGATGGATTATATGACAGTGTGTAAAAGTATGTAAGATTTTTTTGAATTCTTCTGAAAACTGGATTAAAGCATTAATGTGCAGAGGTGAGGAAGGAGGAGAGTCTGTTAATGATCTTTCATCTCAAAGACTACATGTTTGAGCTCTCTTTTCCAGCAATTCACCTCTGTTATGGTTTAAACCCAGCTGGCAACTGAGCACCATGCAGCCACTCACTCACTCCCCCTGATGGGATGGGGAAGAGACTTGGAAGAGTAAAAGAGAAAGAACTTGTGGGTTGAGATGATTTAATAGGTACAGCAAAAGCAAAACAAGGGTGTCATTCACTCCTTTCCATTGTCAGGCAGGTGTTCAGCCATCCCCAGGAAAGGCGAGCTCTGTCACGTGTAAAGGTTACTTGGGAAGACAAACGCCGTCACCCTGAGTGTCCCCTCTTCCTTCTACTTTCCCAGCTTTATATGCTGAGCATGGTGCCATATGGTGTGGAACATTCCCTTTGGTCAGCTGGGGTCAGCTGTCCCCACTGTGCCCCCTTCCAGCTTCTTGTGCACCCCCAGCCTACTCGCTGGTGGGGTGGGGTGAGAAGCAGGAAAGGCCTTGGTGCTATGTCAGCACTGCTCAGCAAGAACTAAAACGTCCCTGTGTTACCAACACTATTCCCAGCACAAATCCAAAACATAGACCAATGCTAGCTCCTATGAAGAAAATTAACTCTATCCCAGCCAAAACCAGATGTTCTGAAATAAGAAGCTTTTAGTTTTCAAAAGATTTAACTAGAAGGTAATTTCACCTTTGTGTACCCAATGGTTTTAGACTATCTAGTTTGGATATCACTATGTGACCCCATTCAAGTATTTACCTCACACACATGAGCAGTAAGCTGCTATTCAGAAAAAAACTTTTGGTTAATAAACAGGTTGGGGTTCTGAGTTCTCAATGTGACCATTGAACACAAGTGTATGAGCTTACTGGTGTGTGTTTGCAGCACTGACATAGATGTCGAACATGGGGTTTTATTGTTTGTACAAGACCCATCAGTATACAGTCCTCTTAACATGAAAATGAAAATCTGAGACAAGCATGAAACTTCTAAAATTTCTCGTGAACATGCCTCATACCTAGGACATTAGGTGGTTTGGAGAGGTTACCTTGATGGACAGAAGTTTCTTGCTCACAGGTACTTGCTTCCAAGTTTACACCAAAGCAAATTCTATTTGGAATAGCAAGATTTTTGTTATTATTTCAGTCCTCCGTTACATAAGATGCCATGTCTCTGATTTTTCTGCAACACCTGTTTACAAGTTACTTTGCAAATTGCAAATACCTTCTAATTTGTAGTGGGAGTCTAGCACCAGTATTAGAGGGGAGGAGGGAAGAGCGGGTGGGATGGGGTAAGGCTAGAAAAGCTAGAAGTCGCTTCTATTTTCCCTGACAGTCACCTCACTGTTTGGATGGAAGATAGTTGTAGGCAACAGCAGAAACACTGTATTCAGCAAATACACAAACACTGCGTGGTTTTGACATTGTGTTAGGTGTTTTTACCCAAGAGTAATTGCCCTAATCGTCTTTATGTAGTTCAGATATTTACTTTGAGGCATTCACCCTGTAAACCTACAATTAGAGCACTAAGGCACTTGCACAGGTGCAATTTAGAGATGATACAATAAGGATAAGAACGAAGCTAATTTTGTCTTCAAAGGGTATCTTAAAGTAACTGAATTTCATGGCAAGACATGTAATTGTATCTGTTATTGTCAGGAGAAGGTTTTGAGGGTAGTGCCAGGTTACAGTACACTGAATTCAATAATTTCAGTTTTTGGTCATTTTTGGATAATGAAAACCACAAATCTTGAGCTCACCTGTAGCTTTTTTCTTAACAACGCTCTGCTCTTTGTGATACATAATCCATCAAAAAACGCCCGCAGATATGCTCTTTTGAAATTCTGCGTGGAATCATCAAAACTTATATGCTTTAGCATAAACAACCTTACCCAAAATTTTTGCCTTTTGATACATGTGGATGTCATCATGAATGTTTCTTGGATTTCATATTTGGGCTTTGTTTTTGGTGCAGAGTATTAAGAAGGTATGGCTTTGTTGAACAACAGTGACAACTTCATTGCTGCTTCTCAAATTAGGATTGTGAAGAGTCTGTTTGTAGTGTTAAGATTGCTGAGATTACTTACACCATGTGCTTGGTGTTGGTTCTTAAATAAGCAGCCACCTTCTTAACACAAACCCTAAAGCTGGGGATTATTTTCCTTTTTTTTTTTTTCCTGATTATGTGATATGGGGATAATAACCTTTTCAGATATTTCATCAAGAAGCCATGTATAGCTGCTTAATGCTTACTGCACAGCTCTATCTGATTCGTGATAAAATGTGCACACAACTTGTTTCTTCTTATGAGCTTGTCTGGGCAGGTTTGCTGGGGAAATTTAGGGCCAGTCAGTTGAACAGGTTAGCTCAAGAGCTTAGAGCCATTCTCTGCTCCAGAATGAGGAAAATATGTGGAGGTTTGCAGTTGTCTGTATCGAATGCACTTATTCAGTTGTTTCACAGTGTTTTTTCCCCAGGAAACAAGCCCTTGAAAAGTGCTTTGAAACCGTGGAGCTTCAGTAGGCATTTGAAATAGAAATGAACCGCTGTCTGACACGTTTTCCAGGGGTGGTACTGACAGAGGAGAGAGCTCTGTTCTCAGTCTCCTGACTGCATGTGTAAACTCGTGCAGTGTCTGGGCATCATTTGCTGAAGCGGCGAACTCCTACACGGCTGTTCTGTGCTCTTGATTTGGCGTGTGTGCTATGGGAACTTCCATTGGCTGTAGGGCATGTAAATACGGGCTTTTTAAAGTGCCTTGGTTTGGCAGTTTGAGCGATTACCTGAAGCCCGTTTTCTTTCAGTTTGTGGAAATGCTCTGTGACGAATTCAGTGGAAAGCTACCTGGAGGAATTGTGGTGTTGCAACACAGCATCATGGGAAAGATGGGAAAAGGTCGTAGAGAGTAGTATTAGCCACAGAAATCTGCAAGATAAGTGATAATGTTCTCTTTTCCTTAGCGTATTTTAAAGAACTGGAATAAAAATTGCTACATGATTAAAGGAAGAACCAGGTATGTTTCTTTGCTCTAAAATTAGCTTATCTTTCTGTGTCAAAATTAAGGAAACCAGTTAAACTTGCAGTACAAAAGTAGCAGCTACAATAACGGTGTAGAAGACTAAATATCTATGCTGAATCAATCAGGGAAAAAAGTATGGAAACAGACCCATATAATCTTTGCATCTGGACTTGAAGCAAATGTACAATGAGATTATTTTTTTAAAATGCGGAGTATTGATAAACTTCTGTTGTAACAGTGATGGCCACCCAATGTCTTTTACAAGTAGCTCTTGCCGGTCTTTCGGTTAATTAAATATATTTTCTTTTAGTGAGTAGTAACAGTTGTTGAAGGCAGGCTGCCTGCTTTAGAACGTTGTATGTATGTTAGCATGTGCAGAACAGGTGTTCCAGATTCAACCTTGTGTGAGAATTGCATGGGAGTGCAGACACTGCTAACGCTTGGAAATCCAGGGTGGCGAAGAGAGCTGCGCTCACGTGGGTCCGACAGCGGGTTTGAGAGTTTGTGGTTGGAAAAATGCTGTTGGTACGTGAGCGTGAGGTCCATCTTTGCAGGGTTGGTAAATACATGGATAAAACTCAGTGTTCTTTGGAGGTTCCCGCTGTTCTTTTCTGCTGTGTGAAAATTGTTTTCAAAAGGAGACAAGCTATTGCACATTTAAAGATTCTTACGAAAATTAGCCTTCCAAAAGACAGTTCTTAAATGTTATATAATTAACCACTTTTGGAAACAAGCGAAGACAGATTTTTGAATGTGTAATTTACACTAATGTCACAGAATCCATAATTCAGGAGATAAGGGATGGGGTTGTTTGCTCTTGATTGATTGTAATTGCAACCAGATTTAAAAAGAAAAAAAAGGTAAAGAAAAATTATAAAGGTGATTTTAACGTTTAAAAAAAAAAAAGACCTTGGCACTAATATAAAATTTGTTACTTTTATCAGCGTAAATTAACCAAATGTTAAATTTTATTACAATATTTAGTGGTGACATCAAGCAGCCTTTGACCTTCTCTCTTCATGCTCATCCACACTCCCTGAGGCTCTTGGGTTTTCAGGTTCCTTGGGCAGCTTCAAGAAGTAGTTACTTGAGGGTGGGGGAGTTGGGCGTGCTGGAGCTGTCAGATCTCATACACACCAGCTCTGTGGAGAAAGGGGGATTTGCAGCTTGCTGTGGATTCTTGTTGCGAAGTGGGGAAGATGTGTAGCTAGAGGGCACAGGGTTGGCTGCCACAACGTGCTGGAGCCTCTTGTCTTAAGCCAGTCTTGTGGCAGGGAGTCCTTTTAAAGCTAGTGTAATATAGATGAAGAATGGGTCTGTTTAGATACAGAGGGAAAGTTTGAACTGTCTCACTCGTAGTTGAGAAGAAGTTTAATGGGAGATTTGATTGTGGTTGTGTTGGATATACAGTGGCTTATAACAAAAGAGAAGTGCAGGACAAGAATAAATGTTTCTACTTGGACTGTTATACTGACTATATTTAGAGCCTGACTATATTTAAAGCAGACTGACGAAGTCTGCCCATTAAAATGACCAATAAACCTTTCTATGCCACAGTGGAAGTCCTGGAGAAAGTACCAGGGGTTGGGTAAATGCCACTGGACTTTTTCAGTAATTGTTGCCTTTGATGAGGCAGAGACCTTTTTCTTCTCCAAAAGAAAGAGGTGGATGGCAGACATAAAAAGGGAAGAATCTTCTCATTGACCTCTTGGTATGAATCAGTCAGGGCTGGCAGATCTAGGAGGAGAACTGATGACATTTCTGCAAACTTCTGTTTTCAGTGACTTAGGGGAAAATAATAGTGATTCTGGAGTTTCCTTCTTTCAGAGCCCTTCCTGAAGCATTTTATTCAAAAAAATTATCTGAACCATGGTAAGGGTAAGTATACTTGCCCCAGTGCTTACAAGGAAAAGACTTTGTGGTGTATATGGACAACACAGGAGCTATGGGGTGAGGGCACATTTTAGTTTTCATCTTTTGATTTTGTCAAATGGATGAGTTATGTGATGATTTAGAGGAAGCCATGAAAATAGCCTTTCCAGATGGAGAAGTGCTGCAGTTTTGGGACTGGAAATTCAAACACTGAAGCAAAAATCCCTGGAATGAGAGACTTGCTGTTAGACAGAGAGCTTGTAAATTAGAGAAAAAGCTGTTGATTATCTCTGGGTCTGAATCTTGTCCTCTTATAAAAATATAGTGTTTAGAGTAGATTGCTTGCTTTCTTTTAATGAAAGCTAGCAGCTGTTTGCAATGCTGAATTAAGCCCTTGGAGACATGCATTAGCAAGCAATAGTATTCAAAAATACATAATAAATGAAGGTATGGCTGCTCATTCAGCATATATGCCTATGTGATGGCCATGCATGAAGCAGGATTTATAATAATACATTTAACTTCAAGGGAAAACAGCCATAATAGGCAGCTGGGAAATACAGTAAGTGATCCTGATCGCCTTCCTCTCTTATTTATTCGGGTTGAAGTCTGCTGTGTAGCAAGCAAGCAGTTAAAAATAAAACTATGAATAATTGTGTTAATCAGTGTACAATTTATCTTTGTATTTGTTTATTGCCTTGGGTACTTGATTAGACAGCTCCAACATACAATTAATCAGTAACCTTCAGTGTTAACTTCTCAGCACTGTTTAATTAATCGGTTGTGTTGCAAAGGCTCTGCTGGCTAGGAAAGCCAGGAACTGTGCCATGTAAACACTTTTGTTAATGTCAAGTGAAGGTTGAGATACGCTTTATTTTTTTCTTTATTGGCTTAATTGAACTAATCAACTTTCCAGGGTATAGGTGCAAGTTCTAGGTGCAGTTCTAAAAAAAACGACAAAATACATTAAATATATGTCATTGTGGTGGGGTGACCCTGGCTGGACACCAGGTGCCCACCAAAAGTCTCTCTGTCATTCCCCCTCCTCAGCTGGACGTGGGAGAGAAAATACAATGAAAGGCTTGTGGGTCGAGATAAGGACAGGGAGAGATCACTCACCAATTACCATCACAGGCAAAACAGACTCAACTTGGGGAAATGAGTTTAATTTATTAGCAATCAAATCAGAATAGGATAGTGAGAAATAAACCCAAGTCTTAAAAACACCTTCATCGCTCTCCTCCCTTCTTCCCAGGCTCAACTTCACTCACGATTTCTCTCCATCTCCATCCAGCAGCATGGAGGAAAATGCGGGTTGTGGTCAGTTCATCACACGTTGTCTCTGCTGCTCCTTCCTGCTCAGGGGGAGGCTCATCACAGTCTTCCCCTTGCTCCAGTGTGGAGTTCCTCCCGTGGGAGAGAGTCTCGCACAAACTTCTTCAATGTGAGTCCTTCCCATGGGCTGCAGTTCTTCACAAACTGCTCCAGTGTGGGTCCCTGCCACAAGGTAACTTCAGGAACAGACTGTTCCAGCCTGGGTCTCCCACAGGGTCACAAGTCCTGCCAGCAAACCTGCTCCAGCATAGGCTCCTCAAGGGGTCACAGCCTCCTTCAGGCACATCCACCCGCTCCGGCATGGTGTCCTCCACGGGCTGAACGTGAATCTCTGCACCACCGTGGACCTCCATGGACTGCAGGGGACAGCTGGCTTCACCATGGGCTGTGCAGGAATCTCTTCTCTGACACCTGGAGCACCTCCTTCCCCTCCTCCTTCAATGACCTTGGTGTCTACAGAATTGTTCTTCTCATGTTTTCTCGCTCCTCTCTCCTGAATGCTGTTGCACAGCAGGTTGTTTTTCCCCCTTCTTAACTATGTTAGCCCAGAGATGCTACCACTGTCACTGGTTGTCTTGGTCTTGGCTAGTGACAGGTCTGTCTTAAGAGATGACTGGCATTGTCTCTATGAGGTACAGGGGAAGCTTCTAGCAGCTTCTCACAGAAGCCGCCTCTATAGCCCCCTAACCCCAAACCCAGTACAGCTGTGTAAATGCTGGAAAGGTTTTGTGCCCTAAATTTCATCATAAGTCTTTTCAAGTGTACTGATCATCACGTGTTTATTAAGTACCAGTACAAGGTAAAGACCAAAGTGAAATCAATTGTGTTATGGTAGTTCTTTATTTCATTAACACTGAAAGTGTGAAGATTAATTTTTTTTTTTACCTTTTCTAGACATAGGAAAAAAGCTACCTGCAGATCTAGTAAGTGTGGAGGGTTTTCATCTTGGCACTGCAGGTAATTGCTGTAAATGGAGGTACTGATGCATTTTGGATATTAAATATGTGTGAAAGAGATTTTAAAATTCTTCCTTGGGTTTCTAGAAGAGAGTGAAGATGCAGGTTCAGGTTCTGAGGTTTTACAAGGAAGCCATCTGTCAAAGTTAAACCTTGCACACCTACAGTGTTATTCAGACCTTCAAAATACCGTGAATGCAACAAATACTGTTTCAAAAGTGAGAAGTCTTGATTACCTCGTAACTGTTATGTGAACTTGGAAGGAAAATTGCATATTTCAGTCTTAATATGTTGAATTTGGTTAAATTTATGACGTTTGTATGAATGAAGTACAAGTGGAAATGCTCTGCGTACCTGTGTTTTTTTTTCTGTGAAAGTGCCAAAAGAAAGAGCAGGATGAAGGCTGTAAGAACAGCCTGTCTTGATAGCAGCAGACACAGTTTGGGGATACTGCTCCCAGGACACCATTTCTAGCAGTAAAATTGAAGAACACGGCTTATATCAAGACCAGAGGGCTTGAACTCTGACAAGACCACAACCTAGATGACTACTCAGAACACAGTGTCTTTTGCTGGCAACATGGCAATGATGCTGAAGCATATCACTCCTGTGATTTTTCTTTCCTGTTAGCTCGCAAAGGAAAAGCAAACATATTTTAAACAAAAAAAGAGAAGAAATAAACAATGAGCAACAGCCCCTCCTAAGATTTATGGAAGCTGAAGTGAGCAACATCTTGAAGCAAAGGATGGTGCCATAGAAAATGTTAACCTCAGCTGGTTGCATAAGAAGGACTTTGTAGCCAGCATCCTGAATTAACTGTGGTTCACACAAGAGATCCTGACCAGTCAACTTGGACACGTGTACCTTGGTACTTCAAAGTCTGCAATCGCAAGAGCGTGAGTGAATGAAATCTGTGAGCGAATGGAGGGGATAAAATCAGCTTAAAGATACAGTAAATAAATATCATTTCCTCTCTCCATATGACCTCCTATGGAGTTATGAAACTTGCAGAAATTTTCCAGTAATATTTGTCAAGGATGGTCTTTCCCAGACTTCACAACTCAGGACATGTTCCTGTGCATCTTGATCGTGTTGGTTATAATATACTAGCTAACATATATTCCCAACTCAACATGTTCATCTGCTGACACAAGAAATAGTGAAATCTGTTTTCCTACAGCTTCCTATTGTTTATACCACACCTCTCCTCTGCCTCCTCAAACTGCTGAAAACCTGAGGTCCTCTCAGTGGTAACTCTGACCCACTTCCAGAGAGAATCAGCCAGACATGGATTCATTTCTGCAAAGGGAGACTAATTAAAATGGATTTGGGCTTAATATAGTCTTCCCTGTTAAGTGACAGAATTGTAAGCACTTAACATCCTTGAGATTGGTAGCTGTGTATCGACTGAGATATTTTTCAGGGCAAAGTAATTGGGGCTCAGCTGATGGATGGACCAGGTACACGGCTCCCTATGATGGCATAGGTTTCGTTTCCATAGGATACTAGGCTCCAAATATGGCAGTGTTTATTGTAGGTGAGCAAAACGTGTTGTGGCTTTCATCCAGTGGGATGATAGATGGGGATTCTTCACAGAAGGAGGATGAGAAATAAGTGGCAGTACTGACAAAAGTGCCAGACCATGAACTGAAACAGTGAAAAGGTGATATTGCAAAATCAATGCAGCTCCCTCACTGGGTAATATAGAGGGGTCATCTGTCTTCTTCCTAGCAGACAGTTATCTACATCAGATACAGTTGAATATGTTAAATGGAAGCCTCATCCAAAAACAGTATCAAGGATGGTACTGCTAAAAATACCAGTGTTACTTGTATGTGAAAGTTAGCTTGGGCTGGACTACAAAGGTTGTTCTCTGTCACACAAAAAGCCAGTGCTGTCTAGAGGAGGGAGGGAAGCCTTTTGCTAACAGTAAACTAGATATAGAATGCTTTACCTATGAAGGAAGTATTCTCCTTTACTCTTCCTCATTCAAAAGTGTGTTATGCAATAAAAAAAGAGAATCAGGCACTTTTTGTATTCGTTCTTTTGGGTTTAGTGTGACCTACAAAACTGCGATATATTCAAACGTGGGATTCCCTCTGCCAGCTTTTATCTTGTGTAGTCAAGTGTATATTTTTCTAATACTCATTGAGATGCTGCAAAGTAGACATTTTTATTCATTGCATGCATCTGGTTACTTTAGATAAATAGAGTAAATAGAGGTGAAATACTGATAATAGTGTTTTTTAGATTAGTCTTTATTTCCCTGTGCTTTGCCGTAAGCTTCAGTACCAAACTATTTCTTAGCCTGGAAGTTTGTATTACATTGTTTTTCTAATACATGCGCTAATCTCAAGACATTGAAAGGCTCATTTCTGCTGTGTTCATATAGTGACCACTGCTATCAAATGCAGCTCTGTGTCTGAATTCTTATGGTTCCAAGTAAATGACTGAACAAAGTAGCTGAAACAAATCGCTCAAATATTAAGAGACTTTAGAGTCTAGAAGCAGCTTAAATGCATTTTTCACAAATCCATCATTTACACAAGATCTAATATTTTAGAATTATAAAATTGATATTGTAGCAGACTTAGAATTATTTTTTTTTTTAAACATGGACACTAACAGACAATCTAGGGCTAGTATTTTCCTGATCTGTGGCTCATGAATAAGGAGCTTCATTAACAGGAGAATGGCACCAGGTCAGGTGAAGCAGTTATTCTCTTTACTTGATACTCACTGGACCGCATCTGAAATACTGCGTCTGATTTTTGGGCCTGCTGATACAGGACAGACATGGTTAAACTGGAGCAGTTTGTCGGGGGGAGTGGGTGTGTTGCTGTATGAGGAGGGGCTGAAGGAGTGGGGCTTGTACAGCCTGGAGGAGAGGTGGCTTCAGGGACACCTGACAGCAGCTTCTTCCTCATGAGGAGGCTGTAGAAAAGACAGGCAGGCTTAGCGCTGGGGTTCAGAAGGAGGAGGATAAAAGATAGTGGTCTTAAATTGGACTGGGACAGCAAAGAAAACAAATGCTTTCTCTGGAAGGATAAGGAAGTTTCACTGGGAAAGAGCATGTTGCCTGGAGAGGTTGTGAATGCTCCATCCTTAGAGGTTTTAAAGATCTACATGAATAAAGCCTTGAGCAGCCTGATGTGATATGGCTGACCCTGCTTTGAGCAGAGAGCTGGACTAGAGACCTCCTGGGATCCTGTCCAACCTGAATTACTCTGTAATAATTCTGTGAAATAGGTTAATCTCTGGATTATTGTCCTTGCTTTGCTTCCCCTCTTTATTCATAGTCTTGATATTCGATATACATGAAGATTATGTCCAATGTGTTGTTAAGTGAGAAAAAGATCTTTTGAGACCCTGGTTTGGAGGGTTTGTCCAGTAGTAAATTGTGTTTGAAAACTAAGTAATGCTGATGCAACATAATATGCTTGGAGTTAGTAGTCTGAATTGTGCCTTTTTGTTCCTAATGGCAGCCTGTTAGCAATATACAATCCCAGTACAATTCAGTGATTTCCTTATGTATTTGGGCAATGTATTGTGTTCTCTTCTGACTTTTCTCTCCTATAATTCACTACAAAGGCCTATGTCACAGCATACATTTCTTGTTGATACAGAATAGCAGGAATCTGATACCATGTACTTGATAGGCTGTGTATCATAAGCATTAGATACCAGACACACTGGTGCCAAACTAACAAAATCATTTATCAGATCACTTTTGGGGTTTTCCTGCATTTGCTCTACTGCTCTTTGAAAAATGGTATAATAGGCACTGACTGACTTCTCAGTGGGGAATATACAATACAATGTCTGGCTTTTGAAATCAAACCTCCAAGGGTATGCTCTATGCAGAGAGCTGTAATGTAATTCTTGAATTCTCAGTATCGACAAGTCCGCTTTCATAAAAAGGCAGTTTAGTTTGAATGGCAATGCAAAGCACTGGAACTAAACATCTGGTATGAAAATTTCCCCCTCAGTTTATCAGGAACCGTTTCTCATCTGTGTGTCTTTCACAAAAGGAATGACTTAGACCAGGTCACTTGAATTGTTTGAAGCAGACAACATGGAGAACTCTTGTATACTGTATACGCTCATATACTACTATAGACAGTTGTTTTGTCAGGAGAATGCTCTAAATTGTTGATATTTTTTCAGTGTGGCCTCTGTTTTACATATAAATATAGAATCATAACGTTGTCCTCCTAGCTAGCCATGACTTCTCTGTACCTCCCTCCAACAACGTTGTATGAAAACATCAATATAAGGAAAACTGTATATGTCTTTTGATGTATTTAGTCTGCGGGAGCCCTTACCTTAACTTACAAATAGATCATCCAAGTAGTTTCATTGAAATAAGCCATTATGCTGGCCGGTATCGTATACTTTGTCCTTCTAGGAAAACAAACCAAAACACAACACTGAATTGCCTATTTCTTTGGTGTGTTTTGTTCTGTGGGTTTGTGACTTCTGTTCTTGAACTTTTCTTCATTAGGCAAAAATAATTTAGAGGATAGAGTTTGTGAGTCTCTGTGAGAGTGAGACTCTGTGAGGGTCTAAAATTGACAAATTTTACTTGCAAGTTTTTAATTTTTCAATTGTTTGATTCCAACTCCTGAAACTTTTATTTTGGGATCCTCCTGAGAAGTTGTTGGCATTAAAGACGGTAGTACTCAATGTTCTCTAAATGTGCCAGTAACTCTTACCTTACTGTTGAAGCGTATTACTTTGAAGAAGTTGTTAATTTCAGTTGCTATATCCCACTGTCATCTGGATTCAACACCAAAAAAAAGGCACAAAGTGTTGTACTTAATTTCTAAAAATCTGCCAAAGCTGAATCATGATTATTTTGAATAGCTGGAGCAAAATTTTCCTGAGGTCTCAGCAGTGTAAGTTGGAAGATTAATTTGGTGCCATAGATGGATTTATCACCACATGGACATGTATAGTCCAGAGTCTTATACCAGCCTTACTTTCAGAGATCTGTAGTTTATCCTGAGTATGTAAACCTGTGTTCTCAAATTCTTGGGCTTTAATCTAGGGATTATGTGATCTGGACAGGTTAACTAAATATTCTGGGTTGTCATCTTGTTTTTCCTTTTTGAAAAAAAGTTTCAAACCCCCTGGGAGGTAATTCTTGTGCCTAATTAGAAAGCAATAAATGTCTTACTCCATTTGAAACAGTATGAAGTTAAAGGACCTGAAAACTGCTGGAACTAATGCAGCAAGGTCAAGTCCCATTACCTTCGCCTTACAAATTTCAGTCTGTTAAGTAACATTCTTAATGTTTAGCTTTTGGCAACTACAAACAGAGAGAGTCACCATTTCGTAGAATCATAGAATGTCCTGAGTTGAAAGGGACCCACAAGGATCATTGAGTCCAACTCCTGCGCCTGCATATGACAACCCCACAGTTCACACCATGTGTCTGAGGGCCTTGTCCAGTCTCTGTTTGAACGCTGTCAGGCTTGGGGNACACTCTCCAGTAGCTTTATATCCTTTTTATCCTGTGGCACCCAGAGCTGCACACAGTGCTCCAGGTGAGGCCGCACCAGTGCAGAGCAGAGCGGGACAACCACCTCCCTCACCTGGCTGGCAATGCTGTGCTTGATGCACCCCAGGACATGGGTGGCCCTCTTGGCTGCCAGGGCATTCCTTTTCCAGCTGCATTGGAAATGGGAAGAGCTGGGGCTACCCAAGCTGCCAAGAGATGCTGCCTCCCTGAGCTGTGTAGCCTGGTACTTCTAAGGTCCTTCAGTCGCACCTCCTTTTCCTGCTTGCTGGTCCCACTGATGTCAGGCTGGTGACCCAAGATGTTTGCAGAAATGTTTGTGTGTCTGTCAGGCTGCTGGCCCTGTACATAAACACCCTGAACCGCGGGAGCTTTAATGTTCCGTGTTCAGTTGCAAGCTCATTACTCTGCTGGATATGAAGTCCAGACTCTGTAAGCTCAAACCTCTGTTAAACGGTTGATTTTTCTGTTTTGTTCAGCTTTTGTGCTTGAAAAATAGAAAAGGTAATACTGCTCTTTTTAGGTATTTATATAGATGTAGCAAAAATTCCTATAAACTGGATCATTCAAAAAATCTTTAAAAATAAAATGGTATGAAATATGTATCAAATACATGGAAGCCCTTATGTTTGCAAATTTTTATATTAACTTCAGCATTTTTACAGTACAGTGGTACACATTTTGCAATTAATTTCAAATGGAAAAAGGATGAAAAGGCAATTTTTTTCTCCCTTTGTCAGCTAATTCTTTTTTCCAGCATTGTCAAAACCTGTGTAGCACGTGTCATATTGTCTACTGGATTTATAAAGCAGGGTGTAATTAATTAAGATGAATCTCTCCACAGCTGGTTTCTATATCAGGTGAAACCTCTGGCCTTGTCCTCTGCTTTGAATGCGTATATGCACCTTTAGTGGGTGGAACAGAGACATCTACAAAAAACTTACCAGCTTTCATTTTGTTCAGAACATCTAGTTTGCTGCTTGGGGAGGGCAAAGGGCAGGAGGAAGAGGAAATGTGGCTGGATGAGCTCTCGGGTTTTGCTTACTTTTCCCCACTCTAGTTTTGGAAACTTTATGGTGACGAAGTATGGCCTGGGCTCATCTATAGAAAAGAGGCAGCAGGTAGATCAATACGATATAAGGAGTTGGAAAGCAAGACTGGGAACAAAGGGCTCACCACTGAAGCTCTTGATGCTTCTTGTGACCTAACGCTTTTCTGCTGTCTCTTCCCAAACAGAGCTCAGAGGGTAAGTGCTTCCTCACCAGAAACAGAGCCAGGATTAGTTGTGCTTTTGAAGTTGCCAGCAGGACACTCTTAGGGCCTTTGGACAGCTGTCTCTCGGAGAATTGATCGCTTGGGTAGTCCCATTGCATCAGAAAATAATTTTGATTGTATCTCATATTAGTGAGCTAGTAAGTATGTGGTGTTTTTTCTTAATTTGCTTTTTTGCAACTCCCAGGGAGCAACCAATGCACTTACAACTGTCCCCAAATATATTTTTTTTTTAATTGCCTCATAAAGTTAGACTTCTTTTAGTCTGGAGTTGTAATGATAAGGGAAGACGACCATGTCCCAAGTCTCTGCAGAGTACTGTCTCTTTTCTGACTTCCTCATGCATTTCCCATGGTACTACAGTGGGAAGGCAGGGGAGTGGCAGAGTTGACCTTCCATCTGTTTGCTCTTGTTTCATGTTCAAGAGCATGTATCGTCATCTTGAAATACAATGTTTCATTTTGTTGATATTGAAATAAAATGTTTCATTTTGTTGACCATAAAGAATTGACTACAAAACAGTTATCTACCCAATAAGAAATAAAAGCCTATGCAAACCCGCTGTATCCCAGTCTGTTGGCCTTTGTATCTTTTGTCATGCACTCAAGAGATTTGTCCAAGACAGAGAAAAGAGCCAACTCTGCTCTGTGCAGCCAACCCTTCTGGGAGAAACTGCATTTATGCTGCACCTCAGCTACTGAATTTAAAGTCTGAATGAGGCTGTGGAAGACAGCCAAGGGTAAAGTCGCAGCCCTAAAACATTACAGTCTGTTGTCACATACCTTACAGAAACAGCTTTCATGCTGCAGAAGGGGTGTAAAATACAATGGTCATAACAATGATCTGTTTGCTCCTGACTTACACACAGTTTCCACAAAACAACTGCAAAGGTATATAGTAGAAGGAAAAATAACTCTGGAGAGAGGACTTGTCCAGCACTCTTAATACAGTAGGTTGGTATAATCTGCACCAACTCTGTTTTTTTTCCAGCTTTGATTCTTGGATGGCAGCACAGCTTATGCTTAAATAATCTTATTCAAATGTTACTACTTTTGCTGTAGGAAGAAAATGCAGACATGGGTTGGGGTGTGTAATATCCATTTTCATCCTGTCGGTATTATTCTTTACCATCAGGTTAAACCCAATTAACAACACACAGTACCACATAAGTTACCCATGTTTGTATGGAGGGGGTCGGGGGGAAAGGCAATCATTCCTACATGTCACTTTTGTGGTGTCCCCAAAGAAGAATGGCAGCACTTATCTTTTCCTATGAAGGGCCACATATTGGTTAATAAAGTTCTTGAAGTTACTGATATCAGTGAGAACAGTCAGTCAGTCTGTGCAGATATGTGAGAAAATGAAATTCCTGTAAGCATCCCCCAAATCAATAGGTATCAGCTACTTTCCCTGTTTGGTAGAGCAGATAGATATCCATCCAAATATCTAATCTTGTTATTCTGAGGCGGCAAAATAGCTGGGTAGTAAATAATGCAGGTACTTTATTTTTTTTTTCCCAAAGGGCCAATGGTGCTGATTCAAGTAAAACTGATTCACTAGCAAAACAAACATGTTTAGGTGTTGTGTTAGCACAGTCTGCAAAAAAAGGATCTATTACAATCAGACATCAGTCTGAGAGAGAAGGTAGCACATTGAAACTACAAGTTTCTTGGCTATGACTCAAAGCAAGTTCCTTCAGCTCTTCACCACTTTGAGAGAAAGTCGTAGTCATAATCAGTTGGAGTGACCTTTTCTTGAAAAAAATGCTAGGAAATTTGAAAAATCATGTGTATCAAAAAGGATGTTTAGATCAGGAAGAGATCATCATGAAGAGATCACAGAGTCAACAGCTCTGTTGACTACAAGACAAAGAGCAACAGCTTAGAATGCTTGAGGAGGAGTGTGTGGAGGATGACTGTTGCTTGGGACGGTAGATAGAAACAGGTAAATATTAAACTGCTGTGTTGAAATTGCTTGTCTCACCAAAATGTTCCTTGATAAACTTGGTCTCAGAACAAGGGAGAAAAAAATTGGGATTCTTCTTTCAAAACAGAAACTGTCTCTGTCTTTTCCATGAGATATAGACAAAAAAGGATACTATGTTTTTTCTTGTGTTGGAGAGTAGTGAATAGGAGAAAGGACTTGTTTCGTTAATCCTATTTTTATCGCAGGAACAGACTTTCCTGTGAAGAAACAGCTGTTCACAAGTTCTTAATTGTTGCAGTCTTAAAACTATGAACTGAATTTTTTTTTTTTTCCTCATTTACTTTACAACAATTATTTACTTATTGTCAGGGCCAAATCTGCAGTGTCATGACAGTTCACTAGGACATTTCTTTGGTATTTGCTAGCAGCAAATTTGTGTCGTTAATTGTTGTTATTAAATTAATTTGAAGAAGTAACATAAGCAAATATTTTTTATAGTAATAATAATATATTTCAGAAATTAAATAGGTTTTTAACTGAGATATCTAGAGTATATCTATACATTGATCTATATGGATGTCTCAATGACAAAGTTTTATATATTGATGTCATTGTTACATCTTCTAAACACTTTGAATGTTTTAATACCACAGAAATGCCTATGTAGTGTTCTCTTCTGTATGCAGTGTCTGTGAAATATCTACTGGTCTTTGGGGAAATAAATTCATCTTATGTTATCTGTGAAAAGTTATATTCTCAACACTGATCTATTACATGATTTTGCAAATGTATTTTTTTTCTAGTTGTATAACTTTACAGGTGCTGGTAGCACTTGCAGCAAGTCATTGTCAGCATTTTTACTAGAAACCTTTACTTGTTATAGGCAAAAGCTGCAGAATACTGAAAATGCACATTCAGCATTTCAGCTTGCAGGCGAGTGACTCTAGAAAATCCAGAGTATTTGTACCAATGTGATAGAAATTAGGATGCTTTTTTAGAAGCATGCGAACCAAAACTTGGTAAATAAGTGAACAGTCATCCGGGCTCCGTGATACTGTGTTGTTATTCTGTGTACGTGGACCTCCTCAGGTACCCAACATCACTTGACTGCACAGCTAAGGGGGGAGATCTGCTGCATGAGTAGGCTTGGAGCAGTGGGGAGTGCGGGTTTGCTGGGTACCCCGGCTCTGCAGGGAGGACTTTGGGCAGCTTTGGGTACATAAGTGGTGCCACCTGAGGCAGGGCTGGGTGCAGCTGCAAGCTTATGCACGGTATATGCGACTGTCACCTTCTAGTGAGAGCTTTATAGCGACTGTCTGTCTGGTTGGGTTTTGAGTACAATAGTCATAGGAATTTATCCGACCGCTTGGGGATGAGTACATCTGAGCCAGCAGTCCAAATGGTATTTACAGTAAAGAGAAAAAGAGCATGATTCACCCTAAAGAAGACTATTCATTATTAGTTCCCTAGAAGTGCCATTTTCTCTCATCTGAGCATAAAGGTGATTCTAGAGTGGTATAAAAGCCCGTATTGAAGGTAATTACAGTTAGGTGAGAAAGTCTTACCTGAGATTACTGCTCTATTAATTTTCTTAGAGTAAGAAAATGGCTGTAGATGGTTCTGTTGGGGGTTACAAGAATATAGTGTGATAAATATCCTGAGTTTGAGTTCATGACTCTCTGTGTTTTAATAACAAATTAGTTGGTAAGCTTTATGTCAGCATATACAAAAATCAGTGAACTTTTTGAAATGCATACTTAGCCCTGACAATATTTACCTTTTAAAGTGAGAAAAGCAGGTGTTGTAGTTTAAAGCAGTTGTTGAGGAGCTGAAACAGCAATTTTGCAGCATGAATATAAAAGGCAAGAGTGGCGGTGTGTTTCAGTTTTATTTTTTTGTTGTAGATTTTGTGTATGCTTCAGACACTGGTAGATGCGACTTGTACAGCTCAAGAAGGACTGTTCATGAATCAGAATTAATTTGTATGCTAATAAAAAAGAGGATTTTAACATTGCTAAACACGCAGACAACGTTGACAAAACCCACATTACTAAACCACATTTTTGACAGATACACGAAAGATGTTGGTCTCAATAATTTAAAAACAAAACAAAACAGAATTTTGTAACGTCTTATAGTACCCAAAAGTCTCTTTACAGATTAGGAAGCTTAAGATCCTCAAAGTATTTAGTGACTTAATAGAGCCAGGAGAAATCAGAGTTCTTAAGTTTTTTCAGTGTTCTTTGAAATTTTGTTTTACAGCATGGAACATTTTTTCATGTGACCTGTTCATTTTGCTACTGCTTGGTGTTGAATCATACTCAATTAAAAATTCATCACTTAAAATTTTTTGTTGTCTAACCTCTAGTTATTCAGCTTCTTCTGCTTCCTCCTTTTTTTACGGATACTTTTCTTGCTGATGCTATGTTCATATTTGCCTATTTCAGTGGTCTTTATGGGAGGAACCTTGAGTAACAAAACCAGCAAATTTCAGGTTGCTTCTAGAGTGACATTACTTAAATAGTAAATCAGCATTTTTTTCCTCATAATTATTTTGGAGATGTGTTTCATTTGATTTGCTGCAGCTCATATTACAAGAAATGTTATTTCTCAGCATAATAAATGACATGGCTAGTGGTAGGTTATGCTATTTATCAAGTGAGGCATTTCTTGAAGGCATAGATTGCATCCTATCTGTATATTGGCAATATAATTATTTCTTTCATGACCAAGTGTTAAGTTCTGGACTTCATCTTTTGACTGCAGAGTCTATTTCTCTTACTTCCTAGCATCACCTTCAGAATAGTTCATGACAACCTCAGAAGATGAAGTGCCCTCCCAGCTTTTGCTCATGTGTTTTGGAGACTGGCAGTCCAGGCATATCTCTTTCACATCAGGCATAATTCTTCCTAACAAGTAGATGGTGATCATGGTTCCCCACTAAGAGTCTTTGATAAAATCCATAGACATGGCTACTTAAAGTGCAAATAGCACCTATTTTAGCAATCAGGTGCAGAGTTCAGAGGGAAAAAAAAGCCTTCTTTCACAACTCAAAGTCACATTTCTTTCTTGTCTCTTCTTTTTTTTTTTTCTTAAAATACTCCTTTTAACACAACTGACGTTCAGAAGATCTTTCTTCCCTGTGGTATTAATCGGACGTAGAGTTTCTTAATGGAACCACCCTTTGAGCCTTCCAGTCTTGATTGGTTGTAATTCTTCTCTTTCCAAGTACCTTTCCTGTAGTTACTTGCTCTGTTCAGAGAGTGTTTCAGATATTTCCTTAGTCTTCAGGAGACAAATTTTCCTGCTTCTCCCAACTGTTCTTTTTCTAGTGTCCTAGGATTCAGAGGAAAAGTTAATTTGCCCATCAGTTAATCAAGGCTGTATTTTGCTTTCATTCTCATCAATATCCACCGCATTTTAGCTGATTAGGAAATTGTTAGAACAGATTAACCTTAACTGTAGATTAAGGACCTAAAATGTTTGTTCTAGTCCTAGAGGGAGAGCTTTACAAGTTTAAAAGAAGAACCTGCCTTCTTCAGTTAATGGCCAGCTGCTTCTTGAACAAACTTTGAGATTGACAAAGCCTTAATTAAATTGCTTTAATTCTCAGGTGTGGATCTGATCCAACACTCATTGAAGTTGATTGATCTCAGCAAGCTTTAGGTAGACCTATGGTCTAACACAAAAGAGGTATTCGAGTACCGTCTAAACTGTCTCACAATATTATAAAACAGCTTAGCTGATTCTGTGTCCACCTGGAAAACAACGTGGTGGCTTCGGTTTTCCACCAAATGGCACCTGGAATACAGAAATTCTGGGAGGTTTTGCTCAAGTCTGCAGAGCTGTGTTTTTATTGGTATTGTTATCTCCATGCTGTTACAAGACCTTGGAGCAAGAGAGTATTGGGTGGTTTTGAAGCAAGTTTTTAACGTTACTTTGAATTTCTGTTTTGAAGTTATGTTAGAAGTTGTCATTCCTTGAGTGAAAAGACTTAATAAATAGAAATTGGTCAGAATGAAAGGTCTCCATTGAAGTCAACACCTGTCTGGTATTGGACCATTCTTCTTACACTTGTTATCAAATTTGAAAATAAGAATTAGATAAAAATACAGGATTTCACTGTAAATATTTAAGAATTGGCTTGACAGAGCCATGAATAACCTGATCCATGCCCTCTTTTTAACAGAAGGTTGGGTTAGATGATCTCCAAAGCCCCTTCAGCCCAGACTTGTCTGAGTCTGTGATTCTCTAGTATTGTCAGGTGCACAGTGGGTGTGTATCCACCCAGAGCTGGCTAATCCTGAACTTGTATCTTTGATTAACTTTCTGCTCATGCTTCTTTGTACTCCCACCTCTTGCAAAAACCTCACTATCAAATGAAGAGCAAGAGCTAGCTTTTCAGGGCTCATTCCTGTGAGCATGTTAGGCCTGCAAGCAACAAGTAGGAAACCAAAGGAGCCCTGGAAGCATGAATGGACCTCCTGGCAGACACAACAACAAATACAGCTAAGTGGGAATAAAGAAACAATTTATTACTTTGTTCCTTTTAAAAATTTTGTGATGATCCTCAGACTATAAGGCTGTTTAATATGACATAGGGGACCTCCACCATGTTTAACAGCAAAAAAAAAAAAAGTATATTTATACAGCTTACCTTTGTAACACTCCATTTTTAGCGTGCAGCGAGATCATGTGGGGAGACTGGCATTAGTGAAAGAGCACGTTGATTGGGTCTATAATGAGTCCCCTGTGGAGATTTTTCCCCTGTAATGTCCTGTCATGTGTTCCTTCCAGATGGAGATGGGTCCAATTCAGGTTAGTTTTTAGCTGGGGAAATGCAGGCTGAGTTATATCCTGAGTTTTTATTTTTATGTGCATGAGGAGAGAGCACCTGGCACTCTACAGTTCTCCATGACTGAGCAGGAAAAAAAGAAGAATGAAGAAAGTGTGGGGATTGTAACTATCAACAACTTGTCTTGTGAATCCTGCTGTGGATGGGGAGTTACCTGACAAACCTTTCAAAATCTGGGGAAAATGCTTGATGTACCCTGAGGGGCCCATGCTCTTCAGCGGGCTCCATTTGTCTTGTTTTCTGAGATGTCTAAGTCCCTGGAGCAAGCCGAAGAAATCCAGAGCTAAGATTAAAATATAGTTTAAATATCTTATTACAAATCCTTGTTCAAAGGTTTCGATTCCAAAAAATGTAGTTTTTAAATGTGTAGAAGAGTTTAATTTTCTGCCCCTCTAGTAACTCAAGATATCTTCAGATAGTAAAAAAGGATGGTGTATTTGTTCACAGCTTGCAACTTTGAATTTCATGGGTTGGGATGGATTTGGTATTTTTTTTTCTGCCTCTAAATATATTAATTGTAATTTGAATATGATTAATAGAAGACTCTATGGATTTGCACCAGATTGCAAAATTTCACTTGTCCATGAAACTGAATTTTGGGAGGTGTTATGTTCTGTAGAGGCATGATAATAAGTAGTAATGCAATTGACTGTGCTTAACCTTGGGATGCTGAGCTGAATATCTTAGAGTGTGATCAAGGGGCAACTTCATGAAATCAGATTCCTCCATTATATCCCACTTTGATCATCCAAAAAGCAATACTGACTCTGAATTTATGTTAAAGGCTGTGCTGACATGCTCATACAGAGATAGATTTCTGATTGAGTTAATGTTTTAGAGGAGGAGTCTGATTTATAAATGTTCTTTGTTAATTATTAACTGTGGCTTATTAAGGCTTGGTGTTGTGTAGTTTCTGCTATTTTTGCATGTTCCTCTCTATTTTAAAAAAAAAAAACTTGTCTAGGAACAGCTTTATCAGCTGTGCTTCCTTTTTGTACACTTTTCAGATGGAAAGCGTAAAGTTGAGACTCATGTGATTTACAAGTAGTGTAGATACCTGTGTTAAGTGTTCAGACCTACAGAGCAGAACAACACGTATCACTGTGTGTTCTGTTGAATCACTTGCTTATGGCTGATCATCCTGCACCGAGGGATGCAGACTGCATTCTTCCTAACACTTCATTTTTCAGCAGCCGTGGTGGTGGGATCCATGGGGGTTTGCTAACAGGAAACCTTGTGAGGAGGTGTCAATTGTGCAGGCCAGACTTAGAGAAGCATGAAGTAGCTATTGCTCTTAGTCTCCGTTTTGTCTGACTGGACTCCTCCAGAGCCGGCCTCTGTGCTGTCGCAGAGCCTGTGGCTGAAAGCACTGGGTGTAATGTGTTTTCAGATCCCTTGAATCTGTGAAACATGCTCTCCCTAAGCAGAAAGCTGTTCGTGCCTCTTGCCCCTTCCCATCTCACTCAAAATGCCTTTTTGCCATTTGAAACAAACCAACCAAGGCAGCACACAACTGGCATATTCAAAATTGAATTCCTGAGTTACTTTCATTGGAGAAGGTAATTTCAGTCGCTGCCCCCTCCTAACAGGCAGGTCTGCTCTTTTGTACAATTTCATGTCTTGTCTTGAGGAAGACCTTGAAGAGTGAAGTTTCCAGCTTCCTATCTGCAGATGAGACTGTTTGCGAGAAGCAATGTGACCTGTTCTGCAGTGGCGTGTATGTGATGCGAGATCTCTTGGCAAACCCAGAGGCCCAGCAGCAGTAGCACGATGTGCTGTTCGCAGCTCCACAATTTGAAAGCAAGTTGACATCTGCTCTTTGGATCCTGATCCCTGGCTGTTTTGAGGATAGGGAGGGTGTGGGAAATGGGGAGGAGAGAGGGAAGAAGAAATGTTTTACTTTTCATCTTTTCCCTCTGCCATTTGCATGTATCACAAGGTGTTTGTGGCCTCCAGAGATGTGTAGCACCTGGTACGGTGGAGACTGAGTCTTCAGGTTGCTTCATGCTATAATAAGAGCCCTAACAACACCAACGTTTGAAATGCAGAGACAAATTGTAGTATCTTTTATCTGAGCAGTATGAAAAATTGTGAATCTGTAATAATGGATAAAAAATATGCTGACATGTCTATAAAATCAAGTAGATTCTATGTGTGTTTTAATGCTTACTCTGCTGGCTCCTTTTTGCTGTCACATAATTTTGGAACAGAAAATATAAAAGCAACCGAAGAGAAGTAATTCTGATATTTGCACACAGCGATTTTATGTATAAGTGGAATAGCATTAAGTTGTTAGAAGACCTGATCAATGTGCTATAGTGGAAATGTTTTGAAATCTTGCTTTGCATAAGTTTGTGACAAGCAGGCCAGTGAAATTAAATTGTGTTTAGAACATGAAGTTAATACGTGGGAGACCTGAAATTGCGTTTGTGATATGATTTATTATGGGTTTAATTTTCTAAGTAGCCATGCCTCCAAGTGGCACTTAGAAGCAGCAGTTTAAAGCTGCTTCTTCCCACCTCACGTTTCATGAGGAATGAGCTGAAAACAAAATCCATTTTGTTTTCCCAAAACAGAGAATGGCTTTTTGTTTTCAAAGTTCGGTACTAAATTATAACATTTTTTTTTCTTACTGTGATTAAAGCTAGAGGTTAGAATCTGAGAAATAATTCATATTTCAACTTACAATTCATATAGAATGACTTAAAGAATCACTAGAAAAATTATGTCTGTTCAGTTTATTTATTCTCCAGGCATATAGTGTTGCTTTGTCATAAAATCTTGGAAAAGTCCTGCAGAGTTGTCACTATCAGACCAGTTTCAGATTTTTCTGGGGAAACTGGTGAATTTTTATTCTATTTATTTATACCATTTTGCAGTGTCTGTAGAAGCTAGATTAAATAGCATCTTTCATGGCAGCTATTCCTGTAGTACATATCCCCCGCAGTGGATATAGAGATCAGCCAAAGGAGCATGTATGCTGTAATCAAGTGCCAAAGGGTTGGATGAAACTTGGTGTGTCACGGTGGACCTGGGCCTCTGACGTTGCTTCCCACATTGTTCCATCTTAAACCTGAATGCATTGGCCTGTTTTGCCAAAAGTCAAGTCCCTTACATCTCTTTTAGCTTGTGAAATAAGTAATTAACTAATCTGAAGCAGTTTGAATGGAATCATGTGAGTTACTCAGTGAAGACTGAAGGCAGGAGGAACCTTTGGGCGAAAGATGTAGTTATTTATCTATCAGGGGGGTTTTGGTGCCAAAGTGTGTGGACATTAGCAAATTATTTATTGTATCAGTTTAGGTGGATATATTTTAAAAGCAACCTGTTTTAGAGTTCATTTTGATCTTCAAGATCCAATCTGTTTCATCATCTGTAGGTAAAACCAAGACTCAATAATGAATAAATATATCCAAGTGGACTATATACATCTGAAAAAAATCTTGGATGAGAAAACTGCAGTCCAATTTCTGTCCAACTTGGGCACTTGGCTTAGATAAGAATACACTTGAAAAATGGAAACAAATAACCATATGAAGGCAGAGTTTTCAGCTGTATTTTATAAATACTCTCACTGTAAATTAGAATTGGTTGTGCATCTTGGTTCACCTAAATTTCTTATTGTAAAATACTTAGGATTTGGTGGGGGAGGGGTGTTTGGTTTTTGTTTGTTTTTAATTTTCATTGTATAGCTTAGTAATTTTTCAACTCCATGTGTTGTTTTGGTAACTAAAACCCCTGTAGGTAGGAAGAGCTGTGAGCATATTAGGCAAGCTGTGAAGGAAGATATTGGGTCTTGACCATCAAGGTGCACTTACACAAGCCTAGAGAGCTGTGTAGAAGCTGTTCTCCTAAGTGTAACCTCTCACAGATGGCATGCACAGAATCTAAAGTGTGTGCGGTGAAAAGCAGACAGACCTCAGACAAAGGTGACTACATTAGGTAGATGTACTGAGCTCTAACAAACTCTTCATGGACAGCAATTAAAAAGTTATTTTCTGAAATGTGGCAAAGAGATTTCCTGTTGAGGAGCTTCACCATTTACCTAACCCTCTTAACACATTACTTCTCACACAAGACTTCTTTTGTTTTCATTTTTTAATTTCTCTTCCACTTTTGTTGCTCACTGTGGGTGTCACCGTTCTACTACTACTGCTAAGCTTTTAATTTTGGGGATGTTGTTTTCTGCATGTTAACTTGGGACTATTTTATGCATAGTTTGTTATGAATTCGTTTTATTGTGCCCTTCATACTCAAACTCTAATAATACAGAAGATAGGGTAATTGTTTCACATTAATGAAATTCAAGTATTTGCCTTTACTTCAGAATATTTTGTCATCATTTGTTGAGTATGCAAACTCAGTGTTTAACCTAGCAGAGTTTAAAACTGAATATCTAATGGAAACCAGAACTGCATGAAAATCAGTAGTAAAGTGTTAGATTATTTTACTGTACTAACAGAGTAATGATTTTTAATAGAATGTTTTATTCTTTAATTGCAAAATACTACATAGTTGGTTTAAAAAAAGTCTGAAAGCATTTTGGCTCAGGTACTGCATGCACAATGATTCATTTTTTCATGGCAGAACAAAAATGTGTGTGTCTTTGTTCCTTGTTCAGATCTTTAGCTGTAGTCCTTCCTTTCTGTAATACTCGTACACTGGTTGTAGCCCTCTGTTGATATTCCACTTGTTACTCTAGATATAGAATATAAAATTTTCCAGGCAGTAAATCTTTAAAATGAAGGTATTTGGCTAACATAAAGTCTTTCTCCCTGCTTTACGTGAAAACTCACTGCTGCTTAAGAGAATTAATTTAAAAACAGAATGGAAGATAATACTGCTGTGCGCTCTACGGCTTGAGCAGTCAGGGGCGCAGGGAAATATGGACTTGAAATAATTGGCTTTTAGTACCAATGGGGTGTCACTGAGGACTCCCAACCCTTCTGGAACTTTCTTGCCACCATCTCATTGAGGGGATCCCAGGCATGGGATGAGGAGGGGCTGGAGTCCGGGGCTCACGAGGGGACATAAGAGAGCAGTCCCAGTGCCCAAG
>VWYH01009828.1:60331-84780 GCA_013399365.1 Pampusana beccarii | reverse complement strand
GCTGCAGGAGGGGTGTAGCAGGCCCGGGGTGCTGCACAGCTGCAGCCTGCGCTCGCAGACCCCCCTGACATCGCCTTTATGCACATCACTGCAGGATAAATGTCATGAAAAGAGGAAAATGATTTGGTTTGTTTTTTTATTTTGCAAAACCCTTTAAATACAATAACCCCATATTTCGTTTGTTACTATACCTCAGAACACAGGAAAAAAATTAAATTGACATAAATCCATGAAAAAACAAACGAACAACAAAAATACAACCCCAAACCAAGTGAACATCATGGTCTATTTTAGGAGGCACTTCTTAACACAGCTGCATTTAACTTCCTCCTCCTGCAGCCTGATCTTCCCCAAAAGGCTCGTGTACATCCCACTGTGGTGCAGCCAGATCAGTGCTGCTTCCAGAAAATCCCCGTGTCACCCCCTGGTGCTGCTGTCCTTCTCTTGCAGGACAGTCCTTCTGCCCTTCAGGTTTTTCGTGTGCTTGGTTTTGTATGTATGATCTACATTAAAACTGGGCACATCTCATATACCGTAGCAAACCAGAACCAGTAGAACACTATTTTTCAATACGTGAGTTTTCTGGATGTGCAATATCAAGGTGTCTCACTAAGTTCTCCTCAGGCGATCCAAATGCTGTGACGTTCTGGTCTTGAGAGGCACCACAGGTATAACCTTCCTGTGTCTAATCATACCCAGAGTTTGCAAACTTCCTTTGTTAGCAGCTCGGTGCCTCGTACATGCGCTCAGCGCCCTGTAGCACGCTGCTTCCCACGGCTCTTCCGCAGGCTTCTGCTCACTGTTGGGAAAGACCAGAGCTGGCACAAATGATTAAAATTAATCCTCGTTCTCTCAAAATAGCTTTGCCACCCACGTAAGGATGTAAAGGGAATGTAGAGCTGAAGGGACACCAGGGCGACAGGACCGGCAGCTGGAGGAACCCAAGCGGGGTTTGCCATCCTCCATCTTGCAGCTGGTGGAAGGCAAGTGGCTCGCTGGCCACCGCGCGTGTGGCAGGAGACCGACCGGCGCCTGGCAGCGCTGAGATGGGAATGGCGTGACGTGGGGGCAACACGGGACAGCCCGGTGCTCCCGCCCTGGCACCGCGCTGCTGCGCGCGCCCGTGGGGACAGCGCGCCAGGGCTGAGGTTGTGGCACGGCCTGCAGCCGCGCTCTGTAACTGAAGCATTTCCAGACCTCACCTGGCCTCTGTACATCATAGCCAAGGGAGCAGATCTTTTTTTGAGCTAGATCTGGCCCATCGTTCTGTGTTTGTGGAGCCCCTCCACGAGCAGATCCTCATTTTGGTTTGTATTCCAAAGCTTTGCTGCAAAATAAATGACACAAACTAATACAACATCACCTGCAGAGCGGACACCACCATGAGGAAGGAGGGCGATGTACAGCACAGAGACGACTGTCTGAGCCGCTTCAATGTCCACAAATAGATCAGGGAAATGCGTTTGAGACCACGACAATCAAAATTGTGGTTATATTTACATGCATTTTCATATGACAGTATTTGCAAAGGAAATCTGTTATACAGAAAAAGTAAGTAAACTCATGAGCAGCTTTAGATTTTCCAAACTTAGATATTATACGATGACCCGAACAAAGTAATTTCTCCTCTAATAACTGGTACGATGCTCACTTAGAGAGAACGAAGCAATGAAGTCACAACCACTTTTTGGTCCGTGAGTGTGGTGGGAGAGGTGGGCAAGTGGCTACAGACGTGATAGATGGGGCGGCAGCACACAGGAGTCACCCTCTCCTTCTCGGCTCCAAGGAGGTGCCAGGGCAATCTGCAGCTACAAGTGCTGTGGCCACTGGAGGGCCTGTCCTGGGCAGCATGTTTCGCTGCTCCATTTCTCCTACTCCATCTGCTCCTACTCCATCTGCTCCTACTCCGTGGGCCCTCCTGCCCTCCACACAGCCGTGTTTCAGGTGCTGCTCCGAAAACCAGCTCTGCCTCTCGGAGCTCTCCTTGCCCTGCCCAGCGTGCAAATATCCACCAGTGAAGTACAGAAGATCTTTCCAAACCCACTGTGATGAAGGTACCTGGGTGCTACAGGAGCTCTTCCCATGCCACCTGATTGTTTGCAAAATCTTACAAAATACTCAGTGGTTTTGGTGTGTTCATGACAGAGATGCAGGTTTAATCTCACGGTGTTTACCGAGGCCTGACTCCCCTTTCTCTCCAACAAATAAACGCCCCGATCAGTCCGTGGAAGCCGATGGAGTGTGTGAAGGGATGGAAGGAGGCTCTGAGATGGTCCAGCTAGAGGGACCCAGCAGACACCCGGAGGGTCCAGCACCCCCGTGGCAGCCGGCCGACCACCCGATGCTGAACAGGCATTTGGGATTTGCCACACCAGCTGAGGGAGCCCTGAGATTGACACTGGCAGAGCTGCAGCAGAGCTGTAGGACATGGGTCACCATCCCTGGAGAGTGGGGCCTGACCCTGCAGCCCCGGGTCCCAGGCATGGAGTGGGGCCCGTGCTGGAGCTGCTGGAGCTGCTCACCGGGGCGCAGGGACACACGGGTGCCCAGGGCCGCTCCTGGGCTGCTCTCACACGCAGCAATGAGGAATGATTCATACAGATGCAGACAGAGATGCACAGGCTCAGAGTTCTTGTTGGCAGCGAGAGCAGAGCCAGGCAGAGCCGAGCTAGGCTTTTGTTATCAGTTCTCAGTTTATAGGTTTACAGATACGGGGCTGGACCAAGAGGTTAGACAGGACATTTTTTCAAAACTGTTATCCCAAACACACCACACTCGTGTCTGTTTTCAGTCACATTCCCGCACACATCTTGTGGGTGGTGTTCCGACCCACTCATTCACACACCTGGGCCCAACATTCACACGTCACACATACGGGGGCAGTTTTCAGGCCCGAGACATCGTTCTCACTGGCCTGGGCTATCACTCCTTACACTCATGAAAAACACATTTCTGTATAACCTGTCCAAGGCTCTTCAGCTGGAACCGCACGTCCTGCCGTTCCCACACTCACACCCGTGCTGGGGGCAGCAGGGACCCCGGTGCTTCCCACACCCGTGCCGGGCGCTGCGCCACACACCGGCAGCGGGACTGCGACCCCGGCAGCAGCTGCCCCGGCCACAGCGCCGGCTCCAGCCCCTCTCGGTGTCCAGGCGCTGAACAGGACTGTGATGGATCAAAATGGCTCAGCTGAGGGGCCTGAGCGTCCTCGTCCCCCCGGCGGCGCTGACTTCTGCCTCATCCCTCCCTT
Organism: Pampusana beccarii; assembly: GCA_013399365.1. Lineage (NCBI taxonomy): Eukaryota > Metazoa > Chordata > Aves > Columbiformes > Columbidae > Pampusana > Pampusana beccarii. The sequence continues at coordinate 81,530 of VWYH01009828.1, read as the reverse complement.
GGGCTTTTACACACAGCGATCAGCGCTCGATGCACGCAGGTGAACAGTGCTATCTACAGCTAGCGAGCACGGCTTGTTAACTGCGCTCATGAATGGCAACAGCCTTTGTGAGAAACGTTGAGCTAACACTGAGCGGCAGAGCCCATCTCAAGCTTATCCCCATGCAAAACCCAGTGCACAACCATGGGGAGCAGTGCAAACATGGGCAGAGACACGCTGATCACATTCTAGATCATAATAGTCACATTTGACAAAGGCATCACTTATTTATTAATGTTTTAGTTTGTGCCTTCAAAATTTTCTTTACTGTTTTTGTCAGTCACTTTGTATTTTGTACTTTGTGTTCTGAGCTCCTCACTGACACTTTCATATGAAAGTTTCAGGACAAATTTGCTTCAGAGCTGTTAGAGGTCTTCAATAGCCGGGTTGAAACCAATGCAGTTACTCTGCGCACACACGTCTCCAGAATACGGCCCTTTATTTCACAACGTCTATCTCACCTGTACAGAAAGAAACATCGGGTATTTCCTGGTACTACACATTAAATTAACCAGATCTCATCACAACAGATGGACTCAAAGTATTGGAGACACTGGGCCAATTAGCAGATTAACAGTGTCCATATCAAATACATCTGTGCTATACTTGACGCCGTTTTTAAACAGAAAAAATGGGAAATAATTCCAATTGTCTTTACTTCTCTCAGTCCTGACCTTAGGGGCCACAGTCACACCTTCCAATTATTTAAATTTTTTTTTTTTTGGTGACACAGGCCATTTTCCAGCAGAGCCGTTAGGAACATTCTTAAGATTCTGAATAACTGCTGTCAAATTGTACCTTGAGGTGTGGAAGTGCCCTTTTGAATCAAGACCAGAGTCTTGAACTCCCAAATGAATACACAGTTTCCAGCATCAGAAGTTGGCAAATTCATTTAATAAGGAGGAATTTTATCTTTCAAAGTGTTCTGTGATATTCCATGCAAAGTACTGAAGGAACAACAACTTGACCTCTTTATTTTGCAGCTGTGCTCAGTAAACCCCCGTGCCCGAGGGGCAGATCCCTGCTGAACTGTACCAGAAACCCCCAAATTTCCACCAGTGAGATTCAGCGCACAGAACCGCAGCCTCCCCTCCCTGTGACACCTGGGGGTCTGCTCCAAGACACAAGTTTTAGGAACGCGCTGACTTTGGGCAGTGACTAACTCTAGTGCTGATGACAGACAAATAAATAATTTGATGTTCATACGGTGAAGAAAGTCTCTCCTTGCCCTACAGGCAGCGTGGCGGCACAGAAGACAACGTCCCAAAGACAACGTTGTACTTCCACCCTCTCTCAGCCGAGGCCACTGACAAATTTGTAAGAGAAAATACCGCCAATGCTCCCGTCTGCTGGGCAGCTGCCGGGCTCTTCTCATCGGTGGCTGCGCTTCAGCGGAGCATAAAGCACCTCTGCCCTTCCTGGGCACAACGTGCAAGGCTTCACCTCAGGTGCTTTGAGATCCTCAGCTGGCAGGTGGCAGGAGCGATTTGTCCGATTATCGGCCGTAGTGCCCTGACTGCCACAAAACGACCCGTGCGCCCCCCGTGTCAAACGGCAACGAGTGCTCGAAGGTGCGACACAAACCGGTGGGTGTCACCAGGTCCCTCGGGAGGAAGGTTGGGGGTGACAGGTGTAATCATCAGATGAAAGACCAAGACAACCATCGGCAGACATACATACATAATATGTACAGTGGCCATAGATGCATTTGCACTATGAAGGAAATAATAACATTTTAAGCTGCAGAAAATGATCAGATTCCAGAATTTTTAGTGCCAGGTGCCTGTAAAACTTGCTAGTAAAAAGAGAAGGAAATGTTCAAATGTGGGTTGAATGAAGCGATGCAGCCGTCAGATGTGGTATTATTTCTTCACTCTGTTTCACACAAGAAACATGGAAGTATTCTTATATTTTGCACTATGTGCTGTGGACAGAAAATTATCGCTGTAGTGTTTGGTTTGGTTTGCACCTTTTCTCTCACTCTCTTTAGCTTTTCCAACAGAGCCACCAGTATCAAAATAGGGAGTGAAAGCACAGGCGTGAATTTAGTAGGCAGCAAATCCCAAGCCTCTCTGTACGGATTACACGATTCAGGCTTTCAGAGCAGGCAGAGACACGGCAGTGTAAGGAAAGCCCTGAACCTACCTCCACCCTCTTCATGTGATTTTCAGTCTGTGGTCTGTGGATTCTTATAAATCTGGAAAGTACTGCTATGATATCTCCAAAAAGTATCTAAGAAAATTAATCCCATTGCCACTAAGTTTAAACTTACCATGGAGGAGGCTGAACCTCTGTACGAAAACTATTGGGGGGTCCACAAGTAGTTAGAAGTTGAAAACCACTGCTCGGGTTACAAAATGAGACTGCCAGCGAGTCTGCGCAGATTCAAAATACGTACTCCTAAAATTCAAGGTGTGTAGTGATGCGAGAAAAAGAACACAGGAGGCTGCACGCTGGTAAAAATCAGCTCGGCCATATGGTGCATGAAAGGACCCCCCGATATTCCAGATACAGGCAGCTACAACACTACATTAGGCTGTATTAATTATTGGCTTACACAGGAGGCAAAGAATGAACTTGGGACAGACAAGGAGATGAAGATGACAGTATCAGCAGCCGCTGTTTTTTCCTTTGCTAATGTTCCTGCTCACTAAAATTAAGATGCTGGCTAGAACTGGGCTTTTGAAAAGACTAAAAATATTAGCAAGACTCTGCCAAAAGAAAAAAGTGTGCTCCCTGCACTCCTCCAACAAGGACTGGGCTGCTTTCCAGTCAGATCATGAGAAAACAAAAGGAAAAAGATCAGAGTGCTGCATGTTGGGCTGCGAACCCTCTGGTGTCGTCCGGGGTGGGGAAGGCAGAGGGTCAATCAGCGGTGTGTGCAGGGCTCGCCGGGCGGGAAGGGCCATGTCACACACGCACGGCGACCCGTCAGTGTCTGAGCCTCGGTCAGGGGACACGTCCCTGCGAGCTGCTACGATACCGTGGCTCCGGCAGCATCCGCGCTCCTGGGATCCTTCAGGCCAATGATGAAACTGTTGGTTCTCCTGGCCCCGTGAACCAGGGAGAGCACTTTGACTTTATCCACTTGATGGCCCCTGGCTACGAGAAATTCGATGTCTTCTTCAGAAAACTCACCTGCAGGGATTTTAAAAGAGGAGTTTGTAACTGAAACCACTGCTGCCTTTCATGCCAAGCTCTGTCCTAACCCTGCTGGGGTGCACAGTGTGATGGAAGCGCCTGCAGCCCCCCGGGGGCCCCAGCTGGGGCCAGCCCAGCGCTGCCACTGCGAGGGGCGGCTGCCCAGAGCCGGGCAGAGGGCAACGGGAGGATCCAGGAGACCATTTACAGATGTAGAAGATCCTCCTCTTTGGAAAACGGGGAAAATACTTTGTGGGCACCTACTGTAGTTATTCTGCTTACCAGGCTGTTCCTGCTCTTAAGAGCTTAGGTACAAATGACAGTATTAACAGTTACGAGTGAAAATAAGATGCGAGGCAACTCAGAAATAACGATAGTAAGACAAATTGTCAAATGACAAACTTTGTGATAAGCCTTCCAACGTCCCCTTCATGTATTTCTTAATCTTCCAGCCATCCACCTTAGGTGGTTTGCTCTTCTGCCTTTATTTTGTTTATTTGGTGTTTTGTAATTTCTGTATGAACGGAAGTGCCTGAGGACACGAAGCTGGGGATGAGGCCGGACAAACCAAGCAGGCACACAGAAACCTCACAGTTATTTAAGCTCTATACATTGCAGATATATTGCATATATCTTGTTGAAGCCAAGTGTTCAAACCCACAAATTACGACCTTCTGAAGTTTTAGATTTGTTTTAACTACATTATAGTTTCCAAGCCTGTGAGTTGCACTCCACAGGCATTTTTAGATTTTCCTCTGAAACATGAAATACCAGAAACTTTGGCTATTTTGTGTTAAATTTAAACCAAATTTCACTTATGGTTCACTCTGGTAAGGTATGGGGCTTTGTGAAAAACACCAGCTAGACCAAGACTTGCAACAACAAGGACAAGAGCTGGCAGAGCCATCTCCAGGGGGTCAGCAGGGATGCTGCATCTCCAGCACTGTCAAGCTACAAGCCCTGCCGTAAGCATCGTCTTCTCCCCAGCTTGGCGTTAAGGGACACGGACTGGAAAGTGAAATAATGTCATTTATGGCAGTGGTAATGAAGTACACGCAGAGCTGGTAGCTTTCAGGACGCATCTGGGTGAAGCTGTGGTTGCACTCTTGTTTATTTGGATGTCCTCAACGGTGTAATGTCAGATCGCCAAAAGGTTTTAAGGACAGCAGGAGTGCTACCAGGAGGTGAGCTGGGACAGAGGGAGGGATGGGGAGAAGCACCTGACAGAGTTTGGACAGGTAGTGCTGGAGGGGTCAGTGAACGTTCCCAAGACAAGAGGGAGAGGGCATGGCTCAGCAAGGGCTGCAGGCTCTGCAGACGCCAGGCTGCTGCTTCTTGTCTCCCCCAAAACCCTCTGCACCCCCTGGGGACCACGAAAAATCCGTCTCCTTTTCTAAACATACTGGATTTGTTGGCTGCACAACATCCCATGTCCATACTCACTGTCAACCTGCAAGGTGTCGGACTGAAGGTGCGGGTGAAGTCGACCAAGTGACAAACTTTCACTCAGATTCTTGTTAAATGTTAACACATTTACCAAAACCTGCAAGAGAATAAAAGATCTTCAGTAATTTTTAAAAAGTAAAGAGAATTGGAGAAGCCAGCTTCTCGAGCATCCCTCTAATTGGTGGCTTCAACATTTGCAGAGGCAGCAGGCAAAGAAGATTCTGAACCATTTACTAAACAGCATGAACTAACGCAGGGTTTCACACACACAAAGAGACCCTTGAAACACAGCCTGTATGCTGTTGGTGGAAAAGCGGTACCTTCTCAGGGTTGCTTGGACTTCTCACACCGTTCCTGCTAACTTAGGAGGTTTGTGTGTCTGGAACGTGATGTAATCTCTAAATACCTGTTTGTTACAGCCAAAACCTCAGCACACGACTTCTCCAAACAAAGCATTAGGAAGCAACGGTTGGCTTTAGTTCTGCTCTGAATAATGCCTTCCAAAAGGTAAGGAAAATGGGAACCAGCTTCAGCTGTGCCTTTCTTTTTAGCAATCCATTGCTGTTGAGCATGCAGTCACGCTATACACAAGTACTTCTCCTCATGATCATAAATCATAAATTAGAAGAAGCTGCCCAATTTCTAGCACATGCTAAGCAGGGAGGAATTCATTTGGGAATGCACTAAAAGGAGCATTTCATAGGGAAAAGGGTTAAAAGGCTGCGAGTCTCCTGCAATTCTCTGAATACAAAATGCTCCTTTTTTCCCTAATGATCCTTATGACAAGCTTTGAACAGGTATTAGAATGGCACAAAACCATTACAGATTTTGCCAAGATGCTTTTCCTCTACAATTGTGAGTGGTGCAATCAGGAAAGGTACAAGAGAAGTAAATCAGTAGCTCTGAGAGATTTGAAAAACCAAATGTGTGGAGCTGGTGAGATCAAAGACTGAACTGGTAATCCTGTGGCCACCAGTTCCAACACAGCCTGGGATGTTAGGAAGGGAAAGTCTGTGCTATGGGGGGGACCCTACTCAGCGCTGAGCCCAACAGCGGCTCTGAGGGGCAGGTGCCCGGACGCAGCACCGACCTGAACGATGCTGCTCAAGGCTTTGTCCCCGTTGTTTGCTCCCAGACACAGGTACGTCCCGCACATCCCCTTGGATGGTCTCACGATGGTGGGCAACAGGAAAGACAGGGGCCGTTTCCGAGGCTGAATGAGGTTTTGCTGCAGTCGAAGAAAAGGCACACCAAAGAATTTCAGCAAGGTGACTAAAGCTTTGCTGGTGCTCAGGTTGTGCAGGTTAACTTCTTACGCTTTACGCTTCAGCCAGCAATGGCACTTGTGTAGTTTTACAAGGCTGACATCCTCACTGCTTTAATAATGCTCTCTGATGTTAACAGGATTGTCCCACTTCACACCATGGCTCTCTTATAAATACAGAAGGTATATGGAGCCATTCACCCACTTCCGAAGTACCAGCCCAGCAAAGTGGGATGGTTTTACAACACGTGGCAAGAAGAAACAACACGGCAGCACTGGAAGCACCAGTACTGGTCTGTAATTGTTTCTTCCCAAGACCTGAGGATTTTTTTTCCACTATCTTTTAATTTTAAACCTGCAGAGCATCAATTAATAAAGATAGTCCTTAATTCAAGTCGAGAGAAAAGGATGGCTGCTTTAAAGTGCATCTGGACTGCAGGGAAAATAGGCAGCTAAGACGCACAGTATTGTTTTTTTTTTTGGCTTTATAATAATAACTGATACACATGAAGCCTTCTGTTCACTCTGTTTCAGTAGCTCATATAATAAAAAAAACAGGAGCTTTCTACAGACTGTTGCATCTCAGTTATTAATAAGGCATTAAATAGCCTCCCTGTTGCAGAGATGAGAATAAAATTGAAAAAAAAAGATGCAGACAGCTCAATGTCATGTCATTCATTACCGGCCTGGGAATGGAGTGGTTCATTGTTTTGTTCTGCCAGGAGAAGTCCAACATCTGGCTGTTCAAGAGGACTCCAGAGGGTGTCATTATTCCACTGCCAAAGGGGCGATTCAAAGAACTGAAAAGAAGCACAAAGAAATCTCATGTAAATCCTCCCAGAGACTTCTGTACACCTTGAGGCTTTCACAGCTCCAATTTTCTGTTCCATCTTGGCTTGATAGAGGCTCCTCAGTAGTTCTTTAGGGCTGGTTAGATGTGAGGAAAGCCTCCATGTACTTAGGAGCAAGAACCACACGGGCGACAGCAGCTCTGTCCCTCCCCGTATTTAAGGATTCCCCTCTACATGACGGATCTGTCTCCACGCCCCCATCACTCCTCAAATTTGGCCATGACCTCTTCTCCAGGGAGCAGATTCAGGCCAGTCCAGACATGTTTCACTGTGAGAGGTGTAGGAATGCACAGGGCAGAGCAGCCCCAGCTCACACATCTCCCCATTCCTCCTCTTGCAGGACTGAGACAGAGCAGCCCAGCTGCTCCAGCTCTGGTCCCCACCCTGTCCTGGTGAACCTGCCTTCTCCTCCCTGCTCCCACCCTCTGAGTCCGCCACGGAGGGAGGAAGCAAATCCTTTACCTTACAGCCGCAACAATGAAGTCATCGGGTCCCATGACAAGGACCTGGCTAGCAGCGGGGCCGCTCTCCACGGAGAAGTGAGGCACATGGAGATCAGACGAGAAGGACTGGGAGTCATTAATCAGCTGGCGCAGGGAATTAGCTTCTGATTTACTTCAGCAATGAGGGAGAGAAAGAGAAAATAAAGCCATGAGCCTAGGAAGCCAAACATCTCTTGGTCTCTTGTTGGGAGCACATCTACACGGCTACTGGTGGCGTGCCCCTGAAACGGGGCTGGCGCTGAGGACAGGGAGCTCCTCTGGTTCCCCCTGCAGAGCGGCAACGCCGCCGAGCTCCCAGGCTCTGCTGTGCTGAACTCAGCCGCACGGACACTGCTGGCACCACACAGCTGAGGGCCGGTGCTCCAGCAGGAGGGCAAGCCAGGGTTAGCCCAGGGCCACCAGCCACAGATAAACCTGGCTGGGCCGAAACCCCAGGCCTGGCCTCTCCCGCACGTCTGGGTGTCCTGCAAAGGCACTGAGCCCCAGGGTGGGGAAGGGAGAGCCAGAAACGTGCATGTGTGGTCATGACCATGGGGATGGCTGCTTATCTGACCTGCTGAGAAGGAATATTTAGAGGGGTGAAAAAGTAGGAGGAATCCTGAAGATGAAGCTGGCTCCAGGAAGCCTCCATGTGAGGACATCCCACAACCCATCCCCAGAGCCCCCCGGTATCGGCTGTGATCCCTGTGGAAGAGTGAGCCCTAGGAGGATGCTGAGTGGCCTCAGGAGGACAGAGGCAGAAAAACCTCAGGTTTCCCTGGGCACTGAAAAGAGCAAAGCCAGGAATGATATCCAAACCACACACCTTGCACACCTTACCCGTCAGCCTCAGACCTACCTCACCATGTCTTCTGCAGTGTGAGTGATGGACACATCATCAGATGGGTCTCCCAGGTTACTAGCTAGACTCAGGGCTATTTTTAATGTCTAAATTGAACACACAAAGAAAGAAAAGAAGAAAGAAAGAAAGAAAGAGAAACACTTAGGTGGTTCTGGAAATACAACTTTTCATACTCCGAACAGGAAGAGGTATCTGGTCTCTTGGCATGTTGGCTAAAGGCTTTGAAGAAAAATGTCTAAAAGCCTCGTCCTGGAAATACCTCGTGCAAAGGGGCTGCCACACGTGGGTATGGGGACCAAAAGGGCATCAGTTTGTCATGGCAAACTGTGTGTGGGGGAGCCGAGTGCCTCCAGCACTGTTGAACACGGTGGAGCGTCCCTGGCGGGAGCGGACCAGCTGGCTCGACCCAGCTCTGTGGTCCAGCTGCACTGCCAGCTGGCAGACGGGGTCACCAGGATGCCACTCACTTTCTATTTCCATTCCTGAGTGGAGATTACACCGAATCCCAGTGGGACAGTGGGTCCTGGGGTCACTGTTGCCTCCGGACAGCAGCTCCACTGGCCCAGCACCACAGCTGAGCAGAAACGAGCGATCCTGCTCACCAGCTGCTACCCGTGATCCTAGTTTTAAGTCATCCAAAGTGCTTCAACAGAAAGTGTCAGTCCCAGCACACTTAAGAAAATGATGGTTTAAAAAGAGGAAGGGATGTGGTTTCTCATACATGCAGAATCCTGCCTAAGCCAGTCCATTAAAAATGGGGAAAGAAGATGCCATTTCAAAAGATACAGTCTATCCAGTCTCGCGTAGCCAGAGACAGCCACAAGGAGAAACGTGCTCGACAATCAAGCCAGTTTGTGCCTAGCAGAAATGCTCAAGACTTTCAGCTTGCAGGTCATGCCGTTTTCATTCAAGCTTCAAGACAGTACTTTGCCCTGCGGGTATGTAGCTAGATGTGACGTCTGTTTTGATACGTGCCACATAGCAACAACTTATCCAGAAGAACCATCATTTTTCTTCTGATACACAGTGTAGAACATGATTAACTTCTGGAGAAGATGGCATTTGCATGAAACAGTCTCCTGACCACCACACCATACGGAGGATGCACTTGGTGGCCTGAGAGGGGCTCCACTGAAACACGCAGACCATGTCCACCCCACACCTTGGCCACGGCTGTCCCAGGCCTGGACTACCTGGTGCTGCCCTAGCACTGAATCTCAGCTGTGCGTTCAGCCGTGTGATCCCAGCCGACCAGGGTTACACACCTTCCGAAGTCACGGCCCTGCATCTGGAGGTTGCTGTCCCTCGGCTGGGACATGATAACCAATGGGTAGAACTCTCGGCCTGGTGCAAATGCAGAGCCAACAGATTCATCTAAAGCTTCCTGAAGAGAGCTCAAAAATAACTTAGGTGAGTCAACCTTCTCTGCCCCTGCACAGGCCTAACAGCATGTAACACCTCCAGCTGTTGCATTTTTTATGAGAGGCAATGACTTCCAAGTGCCCACTGTCCTGTCTGCTACAAGGATGTGGTTAAATCCTTGCTTAAAATCCCCAACTCCTAAAACCCAGCGGTGAAACTGATAAGCATCTAAGAACATAACTCTGCTTATGGAGCAGGAACCTGAGCACTTGCTTGACTTCCTGGGAAGCTGCAATGTTTTGGTAGGGCTGACAGCCCTGAATACTGGAAAATCATGACCTGGACCACTGAGATCATGAGGTTGGCTACATGTAAAGATTTTTTTAAAATATAAAGTGTTGCGTCAGTTTTCCTTGTCATCGCCACATACAGATCTTTGCTGCCTCTCCTCGCAGTGCCCTAGCAGTGCTCTGCTATGGCCAGGGCCCCTGCAGCATAACGAGGTGGAGGAAATAGCCGGGATCACCCTCAGCTGCTGTGGGTCATTCTGAAGAGATGATTGCATACAAGAAATGGGCAAAAGCCACAGTTTTTTTCTTCTGAAAAAGCTCTGCCTAAGCAAGAAAGAGCTCAGCTGAGCAGAAGGCTCCAGCATCTGCACCTACCTGAGGCAGCAGCACAGCTCAGATTTACACCTTAGCAGTCTATTTGCCCATTCTCCTCTCGGAATTACCTACAAACATTTTTGCACAACTAAGGAATAAATAAACAAATAATTCTCTAGCAGCACAAGAAATCCATCCAAATATTGAACCTCTTCTTACCTCTGCCATCCAGTGCAAGACATTCCCCCTGGATACTTGACTTGTGATGTTAAAGCCCTCAAGGATGTTCAGTGCTGTGATCAGTGCAGGACCTGCGTGTGGAGGTGGGGGACTGAAAACAAGATGACCTGTGAAGGGAAAAAGAGAGGAGTAAAGCTGCTTTTATCAGATACTGTCCAGTTATAATACCTTCCCATAAGCTAGCGTCCTTGAGGACAGGGAAACCTTTCCAGATTTGGGGGGAAATAATAGAAAGCAACATTGTTTGAAAAGGATTTCCTAAAACATTCCTGTTATATCTTTCTTTTTCTTTATGAAGAATGAAAGAAGCCCAAATAAGGATGCTTCTTTTTTTTTTTTACATCTGAAATTCAGTTCCGGTTGGTTGGCTAGTTGGTTTCTAAACTTCAGTAAGGAAGAATAGAGATAAAATGGGTTTGCAACATTACAGCTATAAGGAGAACAAATACAAGGATTTCTAGAAGAGAATGACATTTTGGAAATGTTTTGCATAAAGTAAGTTTTTCTCCCTCGTAGGTCAACTATGGGAACTGTGTTCAGACAGAGATGCTGGCCTATAGTCCAGCTTCTATCTAGACATTGCATCAGTGTGTGATCATGTTGCATCTTTACAACCCAACACTATCAAAATACCACTAGTCACCATGAAGGAAAACACAGGCCCAAAGTGCTGAAAACCCCTGAACTGCTGACGATGCATTGGTGGCAGCGGGCAAGGGCAGGAACCTCTCTGGTGGACTTCGTTGCAGGTGACTCAGTGCAGCTTTGACTTCAACTAAATGCTGTCACCACCTCTTGCCAGGCGGAGCACACTTTAACTGGAGCTGCATGGCAATGGGTCAGGCGTTTACCCCGATAGACTGTGTGGATGGGATCCTCCACTGTGACGCTGTAATTGCTGAAGTCCTCCTCCACCAAGACTCCTCCGTAGTTCTGGACCTGCGCAGGAGAGCAAAGCAACGCACCCTGAGAACGCTGGCTCAAGGCTTTCTGTGTTCCTCGGGGGAACGCACATCACGCTGTCAAACAAACTGAGATTTTGGAGCCAAGTGCCAGGTTCCTCAGGATGCCCCAGCACCCTGTGCTTCCATGGCCCTGGTGGCCTGGCTCACACCAAAAAGCTCCCCCACCCCAGGGCGCTCTGCAGACGTTCTGCCCACCCGTGACGATGGGGACTGGCGCTGCCTCGCAGCCTCCTCTCCCCCGAGTAGCAAGGATGAGTACGTTAAAGGTTATGGAAGCATTTGAGTACTACCAGGATAAAAGATACATATGGATCCAGGACAGATGTAGCAGGTCTTTAGCATTCAATTCCCACCCTATTTTTAATTATTTCGGGTGATAGTGGGTCTGCTGTACCCTTGGTCTTTCTTTAAGACTCTCTTAAAAGTACATTTTGCTGGGCTTGGTAACTTTCATGAACACAGTAAAGATGGGTAACCCCCCCAGTGCAGGTCTTCTATGGCTGAGTCATGATGGCGATGAGGTGGGATCGCGGTAACGGTGCAGGCAGTGCTCTCAGCCCACGTACAGGTGCACTGCGCCCATGGGGCAACTCCTTCCTTCCACCCAGGAGAAGCCACACAGCCCGGTGAGAGGTTCTGCTGGGCTGAGTTGCTGCCACGAGCCCTCTGGATTTCCATCGCAAAATGAGTAAGAACAAATAACCTGTGCATGCTCTGATTTCCAGGCTAGCCAGCTAGCTTGGCAATAAAAATTCTCTGGCAGAAACGGATGAATCACTGGAGCAGAAAAGCTAATGCAGGGCACGTTGTGGGGGGCAGCATGTCAAACCACCCCAAAGCTGCAAAAGAAGATGGAGCCCCTGCTTGGGATCCCTGTCCCCTTCTCAAAGTCCCGGAGGACAGGCCGGGCTGAGAGCCCCGCTGAGGTGAGCAGGTCTGTGCCCGCACCAGGAGCTGCCTCCTGCGGCCCAGGCAGCAGAAGCAGTGGGGAGTGGGGCAGGAGGAGCCTGACGGCACAGAAAGACAAGCCCTGGTCAGCCACACACTGTTGACATCATCTCAGATTCCCCAGAGAAAACATTTTTGCACCTGTGCCTTCCCACCATGGGATGGAAACAAAGGGTGGGGTGTTTTGGAGCTTTACTTGATTTCACCACATTGACGCCCTCCCTTTGCTGGAACAATAAACACTCAGCTCTGCTCTGCAACCAAAGCTGGAATTATGCATTTGATCCTGGAGCCTGCCAGGGCCTTTGGTGTTGCAACTCTGGGCCTTGCTCCTCCACAGAGTGTGTGCTTCCCCACGGCAGCCCAGCCAGGGCAGCGGGGTGACGAGGCAGGGTTTACCTGTGGAGATGCACCACAAGCTTGGGACTTTTCCTGTTCCTTGTTCTCCACCTCTGCCGTGGCCCAAACGAACCACGGGAGAAGATTTCCAAACACAGAGCTCACAAATGTCTCAGGCTTGAGCTGAATGAGCCCATTCCAGATTACCGACGGCATGTTGAAGGTGCATCACTTGAACCGTATTGGTAGGGAAAAATAGTGTGACCAACTACCCTGACTGCAGCTATACAGCAATAAGTTTGGGGTTCCTTTTACCAGAAGAATTACTTTGTTTGTTGTTGCTATTTTTTCCAGAGCACCTCTCACAACAGGAGTTGAACTAGGGCAACCCTAAGTGGGACCAAGCCTGCCTGATCCTCTGCTTACAAGGCTCACAGTTTTATTTTTAAACCATCTTGCTGGAGTCTATATCTTACAGTCCCATTAACAACCAAAATCTGTGTTTAACAGTGGGGCACCTCTAGTTATGGGGAAAAAAGGGTTGTCATTAATACCAACACAGCCTAGAGGGGGGCTTGAAATTGAGATGAGCCTTCAAAAAGCCAGTCTGTCCTGGTTATAGAGGCAACGGAGGTTTCACTTCTGCAGGCTGTGAAGTCACCTGTGTGGCACTTATACCACTGCAGTGACAGGGACAGGAAAGATAAAGGAGGCTCCATGCATTTGTCCCCATTGTTGTGCTGACACTTGGGTATGGCTTATCTCCAGGTTGTCACCTTGGGCAGGTGACATGGTAGGTGGCATCCCCAGCCCAGGCTGTGCTACGCGGTCTGGGGCAGAGACAGGGACAGGCTCACCTCCGAAATCATCTCCTGGGTCAAGTTTCCGCTGTAGAAAGCTGAGACCCCTTCTGTCCCCACCAGCTCCAGGACGGCCGCGAGGTCCAGGCGCCTGACGAACATGCCCGGCAGCAAGGGCTGGCCGTCCGGCAGGAAGATCTCCCGAAATCTGTCCGAGCAGTTCAGGTCCTTCAGTTCACTTACGGCTTTGGCTGCGGGTGAGAGGGAAAGGGACATCCAGAAAAGCCAAGAACGTGCAGGGGACCCGGAGCCACTGTGTGCCTGATGGGGATGTTGGAGATGCTGCTGCCTCTTGCCCTATTTAAAAACTCGAGGGAGACTGAGGGGTGACCTCATTGATGGGGATCAATATGGAAAGGGGCAGTGTCAGGAGGATGGAGCCAGGCTCTTCTCGGTGACAACCAGTGACAGGACAAGGGGCAATGGGTACAAACTGGAACACAGGAGGTTCCACTGAAATCTGAGAAGAAACTTCTTCCCAGTGAGGGTGGNTCTGTGGGGCTGGGCCGTGCACCCCTGAGGGCCGGGAAGGAAACCCAGAGGACCCCGTGCCCTCCCCGGCTGGCCCTGGGTGCTGCCCAGCGTGGGCTGCTCTGACCTGTCCCAAATTGGCCCTGGGAAAGGGCTCCAGCTTTGCTGTCACCACGCTCTCCCATTGCAGTCTGTGGCTCACGTGTTGCTCAGCTCCCACCACCACCCACCTCCAGGTCCAAAGCGCCCTAATTTCCCATGAATAACAATCTACATCCCTGGATGTCATACACAATGGCTCCCCACCACGTACTCACCCAAATCGTGTGTGACATTAAACCCCTCCTGGGCGACACCAGCCGCAAGACCCAGCAGCTCGGACCATGGGAGTCTGCCAGAGGAGAAAGGACAAGGAGAAACGCGCCGTGGAGCGGTGCAGCAGGGCAGGCTGCTGGGGAGCCCACGCTGGGCTCGGCTTTGTGGCCAAGGGGCTCCTGAAAGAGCAGGCTGTGGGGCCAGTGGGGCCAAAGGGAGGACTGAGCTTTCAATGGGTTGTTCCTTTTTAGCAGGATCATCATCAAATGCTCCATAACGGGTATCAGAGAGGAAGGTTGGCACAAGGACAGGGCAAGGGCCATCTCTGGAGCAAAATTTCAAGCCAGGCCCTGGCCCTGAGCAAACCATTCAGATTTCTCCCTCCCTGTCCCAACAGGGCATGAAGGACAGCCACACTTCTTAGGGTCCAGCTAAAGAGAGAATGAAAACGCAGATATGCTTCAAAATGTTCTGTGCCTGTTTCTAAAAGAATATTTATTGTCCATCTTGTTAGCCAAAATTCTTCTTTGCAGAAAACCTTACCAAGCTGAATGCTTTCTTTTGTTAAATGAAGTACTGAAAAATGAACATATTTTTCAACACAAGCCTCCAAGCACCCCTTAGCTAATGTTTTCGACTGATGGCTGAGAACATGGTCTGACGGTGAGGGCCTGTGAGCTCCGGGTCCCCTGTGGGGACCCCAGGGCACAGTCTGTGCAGCACAAGGACAGCTCGTCTGTGCCCGCCTGTCTCTTACCTCCCGTGTAACTGGTGCGCCTGGTGCAGTCCTTGTATCATGCCTGGCACCCCCACGAGCAGACCTGGCTGTACAATAGGAACGACAAAAAGGAATTGCAAGTCAAAAAGACGCAAGTCACATTCGCATGGTCTATAGGAGTGGGGAAGAGGTCTGGAGCAACACACTAAATTAGGGAATAAAAGTTTTCGGAAGGAAAGAGGCAAACTCAATCCTGTTCTCAGTCCAGTTTGGTCAGGAGAAATAACTCAGCAGAGCAACACGGGACTGTGCTCCCTCCTGCCACCCTTGTCCTCCTGCTCCCTGCTGCCAGAGGGACGTGGCTCTTTACTCCCCAGCCCTGCAGGCTCCGGGTGTTATTGCGCTTTTAAAGAAGCGTTTTCCCTGGACTCCACATGTCTGCAGGGCCCAGGATCTCCCTGGTGGTGGGACAGGCCTCCTGTCGCTTCCCTGGACCAGAGAGTTACGGGGAGAGGAGAGCTGGAGACATCAGCCAGCTGCAGCCCTGGAAGGGTCGGCCGTGGGACAGCGCTGCTCACCTTGGTGTCCTTCTGCAGGTCCCGCTCCAGCGGGATGCCCAGCGGAGCCACCTCACGGAAGTCGATCACCCAGCTCCTGTTCTTCCGGATGTCGTGGACAAGCATCACCCCTCCCCTGCAGCGAGATGGGGGTCACAGCACAGCTGTCCCTGCAACAGCTGCTGCCGTAAAGCCAAAACAAAGAGCACGGGTGCCACCGGGGCCGGGGCCAGCCCCAGCGTGACAGGGCCATTGTCACAGGTCACCAGCCTCAGCAGTGACCCGGGGCTGGCCAGCGATGCCAGAGAGCAGCTCAGGACAACCAAGCCAGAGCTGGCGCAGGACACAGGCGCCCTGTGCTGAGCCTGCAGCGAGGCTGGAGCAGCCCCTGCCAGCCTGGCCAGAGGACCACTGGCTCTGTTCCACTGTCAGGCTGGGACTACCTGGGATTTTCTTTCTAATCTGAGCAGTTTTGCAACAAAACAGGGGTTTTGTTACAACAGCAGCCCGTGGCACAGCCTGGAGAAGCTATCAGGTGACGGTGTTTTATGCAAGGCTCCCGAGACCTCCTGGCGAGCAGCAGGCTCACGTGGATGCCACCCTGGGACGGGGCTGGGATGAGGCCACCGCTCGCTGGGTGCTCCCCTGGCTGCTGCCCCATGCCCGGCTCCAGCCTCAGCCCGCTGCCACCGCAGGAGCAGAGCTCACGGAGGGGAGCACTCAGTCTCTGAAAGCCATGGGACCGAGCCCAGCGTGTTGCAAGCTCCCCGCACACTCATGCAGGGGCTCGGCAGACCGTGGTCACTTTTTCAACCCTCTCGAGCCTGAGGCTTGGGCTCTGCTGGCAGCCACTACAGCAGACACAGCTTCTCCCTCCTTGGGTGTCCCCATCCCTCACTGTCAACTGGGCACACGTGAAGGGTCCCTGTGCAGACGTGGACACATCCACCGCCTGATGTCAGAGACCCGGCACCACGTGCTGGAACTTGGGCTACCAGGAGGCAAGTCTCAGCTGATGGGGAACACGTCTGCTTAAGAACAACCACAGAAAACATCATGGGGGAATGACCAACGCTTACCCGCCGATCCCTGACGTGTGGGGGTTGACGATTCCTGCGCAGAGGGCTGAGGCGATGGCTGCGTCTACTGAGGAGCCCTGCTTGTTGAGCACCTCTATGCCCAGGGCCGTGCAGCGGGCAGCATCTGTGACCACAGCACCGCGGTGGAAGATCTGCCGGAGGAGGAGAGAGGTTGTGCCCAGGGAGGGGTGCTGGGGCCACCCAGATCTCCACCCAGCTCCTTGGGACCTGAAGCCTGAGGCCACTGCCAAGGCTGTGGCTGATCTGCATTTTCAGGTGCCTCCAAAGGCAGGTGGCAGCAACATGTCCCTTGACCCCACAGGACAACGGTGGCTGCTCTGCATGTAACCGTGGCCATCAGCTCAGCCAGCTTTCAACAGCAGAGGTGCTGCGGTGCTGGGCCACGTCTCGCCCTGTCCTCCACAACCCCAGAGCAAAGGGTGACAGTGTGCTGTCCCTGCGCTGCACAACGCGGTCACTGGAAACAGGAATACAGCTGCAAAGAACACAGCATCCCCCCAGCACCACGGCTCGTTCTCATCCTGCCCTGGTGCCGGTGCCACCAGTAATGCAGTCACAGGAAGTTATAAAAGGCTCATTTTAACCCTACGGTACAAATTGCTGCATCTCAGCGTGAGCCAGCATGGCTTTGGGAACTGTGGAGACAGAAGGGCGCGGGCAGGCTGGGGGCAGGACTGGCCCCTCCAGCAGAAGGGCTGCATTGCACAGGCTCCCTCCGGCGCTGCACCCCCAGCCGCTGTGCTCTGTGTGCCAGTGAGAAAGCAAAACATTTAAAAAAGCAAATCCGTGTCATGTGGACTTGCAGGCAGCTCTGCCCTTCCGAGCAGCAGGTGGAGAAGAGGACGGTAACTGCTGGCTGCCCCGCGGCTCTTCTCAGGCTGCAGCGCCTGGCAGGAGCTGTTCTGCAGGAGGGCACAAGCCCACGGCCACGCTGCCTTTGCTCGGCAGTTTAGCACTGCAACGTGGGACAGATCAGCAGGACGCTCGGCTCTGCTTTCAGCTATTCCCCTGCTTGGTCCTGGATGGATTCTTCCAGAGGAGAGTCCGGGCATACAGATCCATGGAACTCTCTTCAAGTCGAGATACATGAAAGATGCCTACTGCTTAACTAAGGGTTGCCTTCTGAAAGCATTCACATCTGGCTCAAACCACAGCTGGAGACACAGCAGCGGGGGTGCCTGTTTCCCCCTGGCAGCACCCCCAAACCCGCCGGGCACAGCCACCCACGCGCTGACCGTGGGGCCGGCGCTGAGAGCCCAGCTTGCCCCTCCGAGCACAACCCCAGCCACGGAAAAAGCTTTCAAGACAATTTGGGGTGGAATCACAGAGAGAGACTCAGAACCCAGGGTCTCACTGACACCAGCCGGGGCTCACCAGCACTTACCCCACTAAACTGTGCGCAAAGTGGAAAGTCAGGGAGCTTCTCCTATTTTTGGAGCCAAAGCCCAACCGCAAAGGCACTGTTTCATCTTACCTGAGGGTCCCCAAAATAGATCTGCATGATCAGGGCCACCGTGACCCCCATGGCGAAGGTCAGGCAGGCGGTGATGATGACAGTCAGCCCATCCTGCCGGCAGCTGCAGTCTCCAGAAAAAGGGTCCTTGCTGGTCTCCTGGAGAGGGGACACGTCCTGGCTGCCCATCTCTGATGAGGACGAGGGCAGGCGCTGGAGACGCGCAGACTTCAGGAAACAATCTGGGTCTTTGTGAGCAGCAGGGAGAAAACAAGTGTTAGTTATTGAGCAACACGGGGCTCTTATTGCAGTGTTTACCCAGCGCTAACGTTACACCGAGCCCCTTCCTGCAAAGCTATTACCTTCCCTATTGATTCCAGCTCGATAGAGAATTTCTGGCTCAGACACTGCTCTGAGCCGCTTTATCGATCCCTTCCTCTAGCTCTAGTCAGCTCAGGCTGACTTCCCTGGAGATTAAAAAGGGCAAAAAAACCTGAATTTTGCTCCATTTCAGTCCATTCATCAGTCTTCAGTGACGGGCCCACAGTTACTGCTCCGTTTGGATGGGTTCTTAACACAGCACTGACTTGCAAACAGGTCTCTGAAATGCATCAGGACTGAAGAAGAGGAAATTAAGATATTAAAATAAAAAATCCAGCAGCCTTATCGGGAGGTATGCTTGAGCTAGAGCACCTGAGCAAGATAGAGGTGAAGCAAAATGTGTGGCCCAGGCACAGGAAATACCTCTACGGAAGCAGGCAAAGCAGGGCAGAGAAGAGCAAACCTGCAAACCTGAGAGCCTTGGGGTGTCCACCCGCTCTGACGGCAGGATTGGCTCTGCTTTAATTTCTCATTTCCTCTGGCTGGGAGGGCCCACCATGAAATCAAGCCGCTCGCCGAATGCCCAGCTCTGAGATGGCAAATGCAGTGGGGCAGGGTTTTGCTGGGCGTCTGCCGGATGGCAAACAGTGCTCAGCAGGATGAAAAAGCCTCTTTTGCTCTGAAAGATGCTTTGAATCTCTGCTCGTGCCAGTTCCTTTGCAGCGGGGCGGATGCCGGCCGAGCATCCCTGCCCACGCGCTGCAGCCGTGGGGACGTGCCCATCGCTGCTGGGCACTACAGGGGACACGCAGCTCCGGCACCAGCCAGGGCTCCTGGAGGAATGTTTGCAGGGGCTGCTGAGAGCCAGCGGGGGCTGCAGTGCCCTGTGCATCCATGGTGGGAAGAAGAGAAGCACCGAGTGGAAAAGACAAGATGAGAAGCTTGTCCCTCCACTCAGGGGACGTTTCCTGGGTTTGGGGTAAGGGACAAGGGAGTGAGCAGGAAATCGTGCATCCCCTGCCACCCCACTCCATCTGCTCTGGCAAGCAGCCTCTCCCCGGGGACTGCCAGCCCTGTCCTTGCCATGATATTAAAAAGACCTCCTGGGTGCAGCTGTCCCGGGGCCAGGCAGGGAGTTTAGTTTTCCAGTGATGCTGCAACCAGGAGTAAACCCCCTGCAGCCAGGGAATCCCCTTCGGGTGAATTTAATCTCATTTATGTGGTGGTGATTTAGGAGCAGGACTGGGAAAGGCTCAGCTTTCCCAGCCCGCATCTGAGCATTCACGGAGCCCCTCCCCGGCACGTCTGGTCTGAGTGAGCTGGGAGAGACCTGGGAGGGGGTCACGAGCTGGGGTGCTCCCGCTGGGGGCCATAACTGTCTTGGCAAGGGATGCCATCGGGGAGCGATGTCACATACGGTCCCTGGCACCCCCACAGTGGGGCACCAGCCTCACCAGTGGGGAAACAGTGAGGAGTGAGCTGGGCTCCTCTGCACAGCCCCGCCAGGACGTCACTGCTCTGCTCTGCTCCCATAGCGCTGGTGACAGGCCAGCCCCGCAGGAGGGGACATGAACATCCTGAGAGCAACCAGGGGAGAGGACAGGCCATGGCCCTCTGGGGTGGCCTTGCCCACCCACACAGAAATCTCTTCATTCTCCACCACAGACATCCCGCATGGCACTGGACAAGTCACTTAGTCTCTGTGACCCCTGGCACAGCATGGGGACAGCAGGGCCATGGTTTGGGGATGGGAGGGGCTGAAAGGGGTCAGTCAGGAGCACAGAGGGCAAGGAGCAGCCCGAGAGGCCAACACACAAGTGACTGTCCCACCACCAACATCCATGCTTGAAAGAGAAGCCACCAAACACTACTCAGTTTCTGTGGGGGCTGTGAAGGAGACATGGCTCCACATGGGAACCAGCGCTCTGGGGAACCAGGGCCACCTCAGCTCTGGAGCTGCTGCGGAGGTGACAGCAGAGACTGGAGCTGCTCACAAGCTCTGGCAGGTGCTGCGATGCGGGACCGTTCAGTCCTTTGGGGGTCTGTCCCCAGTACTGACAGCACAACAGGGCTCCCTCCTTTCAATGAGATCTTTTTAACGGTAGAAATCAAAGATTGGTGTTCCCTCCCTGCTGGTCCGGCAGATAACACGGCACGGAGAAACAGACGGATTTGCAACACGCGTGCAGTGTCAGATGAACGTGAGGTTCCACACCGCAGGAGAGCAGCAGCTCCTCCAGCCAACCCCGCGCAGACACCGGGGGGACAGAGACCCCGTGCCCAGGGGGCAGCGGCACAGCCCGAACTGCTCCAAACCGCTTGTGCTCTGCGTGCGAGCCAAGAGGCCTCGTGCTTTCGGGAGAGCTGCTCCCCCAAACCCGCACACGACAGCTTCACCGTACCAGTGAGGGATGGCACGGGGCGAGAACGGCTGATGGGAACTGCACCCCGCGGCCGCAGCGGGATGGGGCAGAGGACAAGGGCTCTGATCAAACGGGGGCCGTGGGGTTTTGGGGCCGGCAGAGCAGACACCTGCTCACGGGATGTGGAGCAGCCCTGGGGATGAAGGGCAGCGTTCCTGGAGAAACACGACATGAGGGAGAAGACACGTTTCTCTGAACTACTGAGAAGGAAGCAATCAATTAGAAACAAGCAAAGGGTTTTCTCAAGGATCAAAGGACCACCTGACTTTATTACCCCTGCGCACCTGGCGGGAGGGATCTCCAGCTCCGTGCCAAACCCCCGGCAGCTCCCGCTCCCTCCCATGCCCGCGGCCCCGCAAGGTAAACGAGGGGCCGGGGAGCAGGAGGAGCCTGGCGAGCGCCGCTCCGAGCGGGGGCCGGGGAGAGGGAGCAGCGCC
>VWYH01009828.1:45755-60301 GCA_013399365.1 Pampusana beccarii | reverse complement strand
GCTGGGCCGGGGACATGCTGGGCCGGGGACATGCTGGGCCGGGGACATGCTGGGCCGCGGGCGGGCTGGGCCGCCGCCCCTCACCCGTGTCCTGCTCGCCCAGGAACGCGTCCTCCTCCTTCCGGGCGCGGAGGCCGCTCTCGGCCGCGCCGCCCGCCTCCTCCTCGGGCAGCCGCGGGAAGCTGGTGATGCTCATGTAGTCCACGGGCGAGCCGGCGGCCAGGGCCCGCTGCCGGCCTCCCCCCGCCTCCGCCGNGGGCGCTGCCGAGGCCGCGGCGGGTCCTGCACGGGCAGGAGAGCGAAGCCGGCCCGGCTGCGGGCGCTGCTCCACAGCCCGAGCGCCGCAGGGGACAGCCGGGGCCGGGCGCTGGGGAGGCCGGCGGGGTCAGGCTGCGTGGCTCGGGGCGGAGGAGAAGGGCCGGGCCGGCTGGGTTTGGCTGCAGCCGGTGAGCTCTGCGGGGCTGAGCTCGGCCCCGGCTCCGCACGCTGGCTCAGAGCTGAGGGCTGGTGCGGGACGGATCAGCCCCGGCCCGCTCGGGCCAGGGGTCCCGGCTCCCCGGGCCGAGCCTCCAGGGTAGCTGGATCAGGGATTTCCCAGTCCTGCCTCCGGAAGGCTGGAAGAGTTTTCCAAGGGACGTACATGTGCTTTGTGTCATTGCTTTTTCAAGCCACCCCCTAGCAAGGAGGCTCACACGCCGCCATGTCACCTGTTGCCTTGGCAGCAAGGGGCGAGCGGCACCCAGGGGGCACCGTCAGCGGGACACCGCGATACTGCTGCGGGGCAGCCTGGGCTGTTCTCTCTCACAGCCAGCTTGGCCTCCCGACGTGGACGTCTTGTGTGTCACTGCCCGGAGATGAGAGCTGAAGATCACCTCCCTGCAGCACCGCAGGCTTTGGTTGGTGTTCGCAGGTGAAGCTGGCCAGGCTCAGCCCTGGCACCGGCGGCGGTCACTGCTGCCAGCTCCAGCGCCACCAGCACCCGTGCCAGGAGGGGCTGAGGCTGCCAGGCCGCTCGGCTGGCCGGCAGAGCCAGGGCAGAGCCCCAGCTGGGGCCACAGAATCAGCCCTGCTAGGGGCAAACCGGAGCTATGGTTAACAACAGCTCCCGTTTGGCAAAGAGTTCTGATTGAAATATGTACAGCAGGGGAGGCCTGGTTTGCATGGACGTTTCTGAAATCAAGCTGGCTGAAACATTTCATTTTTTACCTCTACATTTCTTTCGGAGATTGACCTGAAAAACACCAGTAAAATAACTGGAAGGTGGGAGAGGTTGTTTCATTCTAGGCTGAACAAAACGCTTCAGGTTTATACAAATCACTTTCCCCCACAAGGACACTGGCCTCTCCCTCTCAGATTGGCACATGTGCTTGGCTGTTTGGCTGCCAGATCTGAAAAATCCACCCTCTGCCCTGATCTGTCCTGGCCATCTGTTGTTTCGGGAGACAGAGTGTGTTGAGTGCTGGGCTGTTTGGCTCTGGGCAAGTCACCTGAGAGGTGTGAGTCCTGTTTCCTCATCCCCCAACGAGCCAGCCAGTGCCCCCTGCTCTTCACTGCGTGAGCAGCTCCGCCAGCTCACTCAATGCTCCTTAACGCAGGGAGATGCAAACCTTCCTTAGCTGCGGCAGTGCCAAGGTTTCACTAGTGCTCTCCAGCAGCATGAGGGCATAATAGGCACTGCCGGTTAGTAACTAAATATTTGTGGGAGGATAGTTGGGCTTTTACAAGCCAGTCTCAGCCTGCCCCATTTCCAGACATCTCTCCAGCCTTCCCAGCCCCAGCAGCTGGAGGTGGTCCCTTCCCCACCAAAGCAGCTCCTCCAAAGCCAGGAGCTCTGTGCACACTGTGTCCTCGACCACTCATTTGCCTGGCAGAGTCTGTTAATACAGACACCCTTGAAATGAAACACCCCAGGAAGTGTGGGCAGGGATGCTGCTGTCCCAGAAGGTCGCAGCAAACGCTGTCCTCAGTTGCCAGCTATTCATGTGCTTGAAGACAAAGCTGTACTTCCCACTTCTTGGGTTTTCAAGACCCTGCTTGCTCCAGTCCAACCCAGCCTCTACTGCTCTCGTGTTTCTTACAAACCAAACCTGATCAGCTCTGTCACCTGTGGGCACCTGAGTCTCAGCAACTCTGAGCACAACCTTTGCAAGACTGGAAATCAAGCTGGAAAAATGCAGAGATGACACCTCCACAGGGGGGACAGGCTGTGCTCCCAGCCCCAGCAGGCACCACTTGCTTTAAAGACATCCTGAGCACTGTTAAAAACAAGTGACATCAACATTCCCTTGCTAGGCCCAACCCACAGGTAACAAATTCACATCACGCTGCATGCTGAGCCATGGCTGCGGCAGAGCTGCCCTGCAGCGGGCAGGTGCTGTTGCCAAGACACAAGATGCGTACCCACTTCTCAACACCCATTAGCACATCTTTGCACCCACACCACTTTTCCCTTTAACAAAAATAACTTGCAGTAATTTTTAACAGATATGACAAGGTGACCTGCCTAGTGGATGAGGGAAAGGCCGTGGGTGTTGTGTACTGAGACTTCAGTAAAGCCTGCTACACCCCTCCTGCAGCCAGCGGAACCCACTCCAGTTAGTAACGTTAATCACACATATTTCTGCAGGACCGAAGCCTTTCACCTAGTGGATGAGGGAAAGGCTGTGGGTGTTGTGTACTGAGACTTCAGTAAAGACACCGTATCCCACAGCGTCTCCTGGAGAAGCTGCAGCTCATGGCCTGGAAGGTGTATCTGCCATGGATACAGAACTGGCTGGAGGGCCGGGCCCAAACAGTTGTGGTGAACGGAGCCAAATCCAGTTGGTGGCCGGTCACGAGTGGTGTCCCCAGGGCTCAGTATTGGGGCCAGTTCTGTTTAATCTCTTTATCAATGATCTGGATGAGGGGACCGAGTGCACCCTCAGTGAGTTTGCAGATGACGCCCAGCTGGGTGGAGTGTTGATGTGCTGGAGGGTGGGAAGGCCATACAGAGGGATCTGGACCGGCTGGATCGATGGGCTGAGGCCAATTGTCTGAGGTTCAACAAGGGCAAGTGCCGGGTCCTGCACTTGGGTCACAACAACCCCACGAATGCTGCAGGCTGGGGAAGAGCGGCGGGGAAGAGCAGCTGGAAAGCGCCAGGAGCAGAGGAAATGGCCTCAAGTTGCGCCAGGGGAGGTTGAGGTTGGATTTGGGAACAATTGCTTCCCCAAAGGGCTGTGGGGCATTGGAACAGGCTGCCCAGGGCAGTGCTGGAGTCACCATCCCTGGAGGGGTTTAAGATGTGGTGCTTAAAGGCATGGTTTACTGGTGGACTTAGCAGGGCTAACGGTTGGACTTTGTGATCTTAAGAGGTCTTTTCCAACCGAAATGATTCTATTATGCTCGAAGCCCAAGAAAGAACACAAGAAATTTCTCCCCCAGTTCCACACCAGAAGCTTCTCTCCTCACAAGGAGGTTCGACCAGGAAATCTGTCTCCATCCTGCCAAGGACAGTCTGCTTATTGCAGAAAGCCACAGTGATGTTCCTCCAGGTCTGCAGCCAGCAGTGAGCTTCAGCGAGCCTGCGGCAGTGCAGCCTCTTCTCTGCACCATCACGTAGGCCCCATAAGGACGCAGCCTCCTGGTGGAACTGTATCCCAACAGCTGTGGCTCCCACAGCTCAGCTCTCCAGTGCGGGAAAGACCTTTTTCTCATGAGTCGCTGCTCCGTGGTAGCACAGATCCCCCATCAGCTGTTGGTTTAGCCCCCTCGTCCCTCAAGGAGAGGAGAGTGCAAACAAGTATGTGCATTGTGCGCATACCAAACCTGCTGAGGACAGAGGTGCTGCCCCAGCCCGTTCCCCTCACTCACCACAGTCCCTGCCCCTGTCAGCTGCTGCTCTTCTGTCTTCCCAGCACTCAACTTCATGCTCTCTGCTAGACCATCCCTGTGTCAGTCTCTCAAGTCTCTGCAAAAAACCTCGTTTTTACAGTGCTCATCATGGTAAGATGCTCAGCTCCATTCTACAGGCTGCCACATTTCCTTGAGCTTCTTAAACTTAATCTCATTTCTTTGGGGGCAGACACCATAGCTTTAGTTCTCTTGGTGATCAGCACTGGGGATACCTGCTTGTAGCCATTGAGGCACCCCTTAAAACAGAAATTGTAAGAGATTAAAAGCTTGCAGCTGACTGCGATCACTAACTTATTTACCAGGAGGAGATCCACAGACCAGCGTCTCTTCCACATAGTCGTGACCCTCAAAAAAAGGATCCTCCTCAACTCAGGTTCTGCCTCAGCTTCCAGACAATAGAACTGTAGAGAACTGCAAAGACCAAGAAACTCAGCTGGCGGGACTGCAGGCAAGCAAGGAATAAAGCCAAGGGGCAGGCAAGCAAGTCCCCAGCTCTGCACCCTTTCTCTCTGCAGGTTTACAGCCGTGCTGCAAGTCCTGCTTGCCCCAGGCTTGGGGACTCTGCAGCGCAGCAGTGGCTCGGTCAGGATTGCGTGTCACGGGGCAGGGACAGCTGCTGAAGCAGCAGAACAGCTTATGCAGAGGCAACACTTGGCTTAACCTGCTTAATCACCCATTAAGGCATGGATCTAAGCAGTACTACCTCCACTACAAATGCTTCTGGCCCCTTCTTACAGTGCAGGCCCGCAGCACAGGAGACCTGAGAACCACAAAGGGCTGCTGGCTTCGATATTTACCAAAAATCAAACTCTTAAAGGAATCCCACACTTTCACCATTTTACAAAACTTCAAAGACCAGAGGACACAGAAGCTGCACAGTGGATTATCCAGGCGACATTTATTAGAGCATTTCATGTATACAATGATTTTACTGATGGCTGTGAACAGCTAAGATGCGACAAATGCCAGTAGGAAAGGGTGACCTAGAACTAGCAGGCTATGCAATTCTTGTGGGGAAATTAATGCTTTAGGCTGAAAGTAGAGGAAAAGAAAGTATCAGACTAAAAAGTTGAGCAAGTTTGGGGACAGAGAGGAGCAATTATATAAGTTTTTGCTTGAGATCACTTACTTAAATTGGCAACTCACAAGCAGCAGCAGCAGTTGTCTGCTATTGCACTCTTCCCTTGGCAGCCCAAGGACCTGAAACAGCCAGGTGTGGTTTTTCCCCCAAGAACAGGCAGCATTTTCCCTGGTAAGAATGGAGACCTGCACCGGTGTGCGATTCTGGACCCCCAGCACAGCACTTAGCGATACAGATCTCTGGTTTTGTGTTCTCACATGTGAGAACAGGATATTGAACCTCCACCAGCGAGGAAGCAATGCAGACTTTCAGCAAGAGCATACTAAACCTATCAACTCCTCACTATAAGGCAGCTTTAGGTCAGGACTTTTTGGGTGCCTGAGCTGTTGTTTAGAAAAGCAAGGACCACGTGGCAACAGGACTACAAGGTCCTCTGACAACAACAAGGACTGTGCGTGTTTCCCAAGAACTATTTCTGAAAGACATGTCCTCAAAAATATCTTAATGCAGAGACTCCCCCACTGATGCACAAAAAGGGCATGACTAGGGAGGAACTGAGCTATGAAGTGATCAACTCATAAAAAGCACCTCACAAACCAGAGGCAGTGTATAATACATCGCCTGATTTGCAAGTTAGTAATTCTGTGTTTAAGATAATAGCTGCCTCAGTTGTGTCTTAATCTCCTGCAGTTATTAACAAGGAGCAGTTGAATTCAATAGCTTTAAAAAACAAAACAAACCCCAAAAAAAAGAATTTAAATGCTTAACATTTAAAAGGCTGTCTCCAGAATGACTGTCCTTCCAGACTACTGAGCTCTGAGGTATGTGCTGGTAACTTAGTCAGGCTAGCAGAAGGCTGCGGAGTTTCTAAGCCTCTTGAACACACCTCAAGTTAAACCTTCATTAACCAAAAGAATCACAATTCTTTCTAGTGAAGTTGCATAAAAATTTGTCTTCAACAAAGACAATTTAAAAATTCTGGTCAACAACTGATTTGCAAATAAAACAAATAATATTAGAAATGGTAACAACACAATCTGTCCAATCAAATCAGATCTGATTACTACAAAAACACGCTAAGGACAGCCACTCAACTCATATCCTGGATGCCGCAGTGCCTGCCGCCCATGTACCCTACAACTGCTTTGTAAAAACTGTTTGTCTAAAGGACAACAATGGAAGACAAGTCAGGATTTAATGACAGATTTCAAACAGAAGGGCACACATACATTAAATTAACAGATGTAACCTTCAGCACACAGGAGTTTGATAGAATTACTGGCTAGAGTCACAGAAAGTTCAAAATTTGAACAGTCTTGAACCACTGCCAAAAATTCCAATGGCTTTTTAATAGTTCCAACAATTAACGGTATATAAAACGGAGACGGACTTCTCCAGCAGAAGAGTTGGGGCTCTTCCAGGTTAATCAGACCGCTGGTACAGAAGGGAGCTGATTTGACTTCCCCGACCTTCCCACCAGTCCACTAAAGACTATGATTTATTAAAACCTTCTCAATTTACTGATCACTGATTTAACAGGCAGAAGCTGCAGAGTGTGTCAATCATAGTGGATGGCAGTATAGAAGATTATCCAAACAACCTGTGGAAAGGAAGCAAAGGTTATTTTGAAGCCTCTGGAGGTCGGTTCAGACACAGAAAAGCAGCCCCATGCTTTGCTCTCAACAGGGGACTGGGGACTGAATTCCAGCTTTGAGATGGTCTTGGAGAGATGTTGAGATCACCGTGTGCCACCACGTGGCATTCAGCTTGCTTTCTTTCTGAGGTGACTAGTCTCTCCACATTAAAATCCCAGCACAGTCCCGCTAATGATTTAGAAACACCAGCAAATCAAGTGCTGGGTGTATTCAGAGACTTGGGAGAGGGGAGTAAGGGAAAAAACAAAGACCCCCAAAGCACCAGTTTGGGTGTAACGAGCTCTAGATGAAACTCCACCAGGATATCTGGGACAGAGGATGGCAAGACATAAAAGTGGCAGATGCAAAAGTGTAGCTGCCTGTTCCTATATGCTTTCTTACAAAGAAATCCCAGGCATTAATACTGTATTTCATAGCCAGTAGCCATCAGATTTGAGGATTTTCTTGCTCAATCAACTTCAATTATTAGATGATGTTAACACATCTCTCTTCTACCGGTGCACGACCTCACCTGCTTTTCTTCCAGGTCTTTTCCCTCAGAAACACAATTCACTAATCAGTTTAAAGAAAGCAAGAGGCATTACCAGAAACAGTGCAAAAGATGTCATGAATCCTTCCTTCGTTAGCTCCCACGTCCCGCCATACTCCTCCTCATCTATCTGCTGGAAGCTACTGAAGTAGAGGTACAGAACACCAGCATTGATCAGGCAGAATCTGGAAGAAAGAGAGGAGGAACCGTCATGTCAGTGATAGAGGGTNACTACAAGGTCCTCTGACAACAACAAGGACTGTGCGTGTTTCCCAAGAACTATTTCTGAAAGACATGTCCTCAAAAATATCTTAATGCAGAGACTCCCCCACTGATGCACAAAAAGGGCATGACTAAGGAGGAACTGAGCTATGAAGTGATCAACTCATAAAAAGCACCTCACAAACCAGAGGCAGTGTATAATACATCGCCTGATTTGCAAGTTAGTAATTCTGTGTTTAAGATAATAGCTGCCTCAGTTGTGTCTTAATCTCCTGCAGTTATTAACAAGGAGCAGTTGAATTCAATAGCTTTAAAAAACAAAACAAACCCCAAAAAAAAGAATTTAAATGCTTAACATTTAAAAGGCTGTCTCCAGAATGACTGTCCTTCCAGACTACTGAGCTCTGAGGTATGTGCTGGTAACTTAGTCAGGCTAGCAGAAGGCTGCGGAGTTTCTAAGCCTCTTGAACACACCTCAAGTTAAACCTTCATTAACCAAAAGAATCACAATTCTTTCTAGTGAAGTTGCATAAAAATTTGTCTTCAACAAAGACAATTTAAAAATTCTGGTCAACAACTGATTTGCAAATAAAACAAATAATATTAGAAATGGTAACAACACAATCTGTCCAATCAAATCAGATCTGATTACTACAAAAACACGCTAAGGACAGCCACTCAACTCATATCCTGGATGCCGCAGTGCCTGCCGCCCATGTACCCTACAACTGCTTTGTAAAAACTGTTTGTCTAAAGGACAACAATGGAAGACAAGTCAGGATTTAATGACAGATTTCAAACAGAAGGGCACACATACATTAAATTAACAGATGTAACCTTCAGCACACAGGAGTTTGATAGAATTACTGGCTAGAGTCACAGAAAGTTCAAAATTTGAACAGTCTTGAACCACTGCCAAAAATTCCAATGGCTTTTTAATAGTTCCAACAATTAACGGTATATAAAACGGAGACGGACTTCTCCAGCAGAAGAGTTGGGGCTCTTCCAGGTTAATCAGACCGCTGGTACAGAAGGGAGCTGATTTGACTTCCCCGACCTTCCCACCAGTCCACTAAAGACTATGATTTATTAAAACCTTCTCAATTTACTGATCACTGATTTAACAGGCAGAAGCTGCAGAGTGTGTCAATCATAGTGGATGGCAGTATAGAAGATTATCCAAACAACCTGTGGAAAGGAAGCAAAGGTTATTTTGAAGCCTCTGGAGGTCGGTTCAGACACAGAAAAGCAGCCCCATGCTTTGCTCTCAACAGGGGACTGGGGACTGAATTCCAGCTTTGAGATGGTCTTGGAGAGATGTTGAGATCACCGTGTGCCACCACGTGGCATTCAGCTTGCTTTCTTTCTGAGGTGACTAGTCTCTCCACATTAAAATCCCATCACAGTCCCGCTAATGATTTAGAAACACCAGCAAATCAAGTGCTGGGTGTATTCAGAGACTTGGGAGAGGGGAGTAAGGGAAAAAACAAAGACCCCCAAAGCACCAGTTTGGGTGTAACGAGCTCTAGATGAAACTCCACCAGGATATCTGGGACAGAGNTGCTTTCTTTCTGAGGTGACTAGTCTCTCCACATTAAAATCCCATCACAGTCCCGCTAATGATTTAGAAACACCAGCAAATCAAGTGCTGGGTGTATTCAGAGACTTGGGAGAGGGGAGTAAGGGAAAAAACAAAGACCCCCAAAGCACCAGTTTGGGTGTAACGAGCTCTAGATGAAACTCCACCAGGATATCTGGGACAGAGGATGGCAAGACATAAAAGTGGCAGATGCAAAAGTGTAGCTGCCTGTTCCTATATGCTTTCTTACAAAGAAATCCCAGGCATTAATACTGTATTTCATAGCCAGTAGCCATCAGATTTGAGGATTTTCTTGCTCAATCAACTTCAATTATTAGATGATGTTAACACATCTCTCTTCTACCGGTGCACGACCTCACCTGCTTTTCTTCCAGGTCTTTTCCCTCAGAAACACAATTCACTAATCAGTTTAAAGAAAGCAAGAGGCATTACCAGAAACAGTGCAAAAGATGTCATGAATCCTTCCTTCGTTAGCTCCCACGTCCCGCCATACTCCTCCTCATCTATCTGCTGGAAGCTACTGAAGTAGAGGTACAGAACACCAGCATTGATCAGGCAGAATCTGGAAGAAAGAGAGGAGGAACCGTCATGTCAGTGATAGAGGGTGCAGGTATCCAGCACACCATGCAGTAACACAGCAGTGAAACACCTTCCATCCGCAGCAGAGAGGAAGCAAAGGGGAACCTGCTCCTGCAGTGCTCCCGGGCCGCTCAGTCACTGCTTGAAGAGCAGCTCCAGGTCAGCTTGTGTGCTGGTTTCGCTGGAAGTGAGTTAATTTTCTTCATGCAGTTAGAAACTTTTTCTTTCTCGTAGCTAGCACAGTCGTGTTTTGGATTTAGTTTGAGAACAAGAAGATAACACCCTGCGACACAATCAAAGTTTTCCTCCAAGTACCTTTCCAGTGGTTTTGAGTTGGAACAAAGACCATGTCAGAGCTCAGTGTTATCTTAGTTGTTGTCTGGGTGCCAAGGACACTCTGAGCTCTGCCCACGGGTGTGAGGAGCTGGGAGGGGGGACATGGGTGGGACAGACCTTGACTGACAACCAGACTGAGCAATGAGAATATTCCACACCATTAGTGCCAGGCTTTAATGAGAGCCGGGTTTTCCAGCTGGGGAGACCCAGTCCAGTTCTGCTCTGTTTTGGCTGGGTTCTGTTCAGGAGTCTCTGAGCTTGGCTTTTTGCTGTTCCAGTGTTTTGCAGCGGCCTCTGGGCCTTTCTGCCTTTTTCTCTCTTCCCCTGGGACCAGCTGTACAGGACCAG
The DNA here is from genome assembly GCA_013399365.1 of Pampusana beccarii. Lineage (NCBI taxonomy): Eukaryota > Metazoa > Chordata > Aves > Columbiformes > Columbidae > Pampusana > Pampusana beccarii. Next base: position 50,057 of record VWYH01009828.1, on the reverse strand, counting down.
GGTGTTCCCTCTCTTTCTGGGACCAGCTGCTTGGCACAGAGTTTGTGAGGAATTGCATTGAGTATTTTTTATATTCTATTGCCATTTTATATATAGTAGTATGTTTGTATTTTATTAAACTGCTTTATCTCAATCCACAAGTTTCTCTCTTCCCTTTCGATTCTTTCCCTATTTGGGGGTGGGAGGGAGTGAGTGAGTGGTTGTTGTGGTTATATTGCCAGCTGGGATTAAACCACGACAGCTTGCCATAGCGTGCTGGGTTGGCTGGAGTTCACCTCACAAGTCACCACCTACTCCTAGTAAGGCTCAAGAGACAGTTATCAAAAGCTGGAATATCAGCAAATCAGCAAACCCTGCAGGTTTTCCTGTCCCGCAGATCAGCAGCAGTCCTGCTTCCACACGGAATCCAACCTCCTTGTGCGTGCTACTTGATTTTGAGGCTGCTAAGAGGGAAGACTGTTAGACTGTGCTCACTGTCAGATCCCTGTTAGTGTCCCATGACCAGATGTAGCGACTTAGGGATAAGGGCCAGATAGCGCCCTCAGAACCACAGCGCGAGAGTTCGACCCAAGACAACTCTCAGCACTCTCTAGTCCGTGCCAACAGTTATGCTTCAACGGAGATCAAAAACGTGACCTCCTGGTTGTCCTCAGACACTTCTGGCTTTACTCACCCCAGCTGAGGGCTGGCGCAACCCGGGGAGCGAGGGGTGCGTCTCCTGGAAAGAAGGCTGTGCGGGAAGGGCGATACGGGAAGACACGCACCAGCTCAGTGACTGGCAGCAAGCCATGAGCAGCTGTGTGACTGCAAACCACAGAGCAACCACGCACACTGTTCCAGCAGCTTTTAGTTTTTCCTCTGTACACCAGATCGATTTAATTTCTTATTAACGTTTAGCAAAGGAGTTGGCTTAGGTGCCCGAAGGGGCCTTGTGAATTAATGGATGACTAAGTAAGAACAATTCTTGTTGGCTACACCACATCTGTTACTGGAAAAACTTGAGATTTAACTGTTTGTTTGTAGCTATCGTGTTTCTGTTGACTCCCTAGATTTCAAACTTCTAAAATTTCTTTCTTACAGAGACTTGCTGCTACTCCCTCCACTTCCTTGCCACAGCCAGGACACTCAGGAGGAGGGACAAGACGACAAGTTAATTTTCCCTAAGAAAAGCTGTGAGGTTGTGAGCTTGACTAAGAGCCCTTGAAGGCAGAGACATTTGCAAACGGTGACTCCCCAGAACAGATGCAGCATCTTCCCAACCTGGTGTTCAGGGAGCAGGGCTGTGTTTCCCATCTCTGCTGAACTTCCAGAAGCTTTCAGGAATATGCCAGGGTCAAATAAATTTTTGTTTTATAACTCAGAGTGCTCACTGCAGCTTTCGGACACCTGCTGGGAGGTGACCCGAATCTCATGCCTTGGTGGTGATCCAGTGTGTCCGTACCCTTCCAGGCCCTGCTTCCCCGCAGCGGGAGCGCTGCCGGCACAGCCGCTCAGCCTGCTGGCTGCCTGCGGTCGCCGGTGTTCTGAAGAAACCTTTTCTTTTTCAAAGAGATGCTGCCTCTCTTGTCTACTAACAGAACCTCCTCTCTGAGGAGGGCTCCTGACTCAAAAAGAAGGACTACGACCCCTTCTGTTCTATGGGTCTTACTTCTTTGGTTGCCACACTAGGCACCATACTCAGAGCCCCTACTCACACATGCAGGAACAGGTCACTTCACAAGTCAATTGAACCTTTTGTTCCCCTCTTCTATCCCTGTCTCCTTTAATAAAAATAAATATTTTAAAAATAATAATATTTTTAAAAAGCATTAATCAGGCTGAGGAGAAAGAGGCTGATTAAGATATGTTATGATTTGTATGAATTTCATGACAAATAACAATCTGGAATGCCTTGGTGGTGATCCAGTGTGTCCGTACCCTTCCAGGCCCTGCTTCCCCGCAGCGGGAGCGCTGCCGGCACAGCCGCTCAGCCTGCTGGCTGCCTGCGGTCGCCGGTGTTCTGAAGAAACCTTTTCTTTTTCAAAGAGGAATGGAATGGAATGCAACGCTGGCTTTAAGATGCACAGCAGACAGAGACTGTGTTTGGGCAGCCCACTGTTTACAGCACAACTTTAAAACAGACACCAAGCGAAGTCCAAATGTGGGAAAGTACGTAAGACAGAAAAGGAAATAAACCTTACACTGCTATTCCCACGAATCCCTTCAGTGGAACTACTCCCCAGATGATTCCCAAAATAACTGCAATGATCTGCCGGAACCAGTAGATCACATCTAAAAATTCGTCCTGAGGAGATAAAGCACAAGAAAGATTTTGGCATTTACTATGTTTCTTTTTTTTTAAGCATCATACAATTAACAGTTGAAAAATTAGCACACCGAACACTTAGTTTTCCATTCAGAGCGTAAGATATTGTACTCAGAGCAGATGGAAGCAGCTTATGGCATCACGCACTCTGGACTTCTCTGCTTCCAAATTCAATACACGGCTTTGTTGTTCAATGGGCTAACTGCAGAGGCCAACAAGTATCTAGTCCTCTTGTTTACTAAAGATTCAAGTCTACAAAAATTCACTGGAATAAAAGTTTAAAGAACTGTTTATGCCACACTCAGCGCCCCAGGCCCTCTCCTCCCCAGTACTCAGCCAACTCCAAACCACAAACTGCATCTCACACATTCTGCAGGCACATCTGCATTCCTTCAGAGCAGCGTGAGGCGGACGCTCCTGTGTGTCCATAGGGCTGACACAACTGTAAGTCTTGCAGCTGGACAATGCTGACTCACGCTTTAAATAAAATTCACTTCTGCTCACATCTTTTTTCCTGCCCCCCGCAAGGATGGGATTGCCCCAGCACACCCCAAACACCAACAGCCTTTGTGATTTTACTGTAGGATGGGCAAAATTGTTTGGCTCCATGTGGAAGACCAGAATCCATGCCAGATATGGTCTCTCCATCATTTTAGCCTTCAGGTCACATCCTGTTCCATTGTCACAGCCTGTCATTGCTCCTCTCGCTAACTTCAAAATTCGTACCCAGTTTGTCAGAGGAGGATGAGGCTGAGTACAGGAGAGCTCCGCCAGTTCTGCGAGCAACAGCAACGGATAAGAAAAAAGTGACACAGATTCAGGTCTGTCCCCCAGGGAAAAGCAGGACGGAGTCTGCACCTTCTCTGTGCTGAAAGGCAAAGCCAGCAAACCGGGGAGCAGACGTCGTGCTGCACCACACACCGTGTGCCCCGGCTGGGGACACAGCAGGACCGGGGCTGCCACAGGAGCTCAGAGCAGCCTGTGCCTGCGTGCTGGGGGCAGCAGGAAGAGGCACTGACCCAGAGCGTTACACCACACACAAAAAAGGCCTCACTAGCACTAAAACCACTGGCAAGTCTGTGGCTGACATGTTTTCACCCACACTTGGAAGGCTTGCTGGCAAACACGAACAAAATGTACAAGTTGAGCACTGATGAAATTTTGTGGAAGCCAAATCTCTTTGTTCACTGGAAATGGCAAGGTTAGGCACAGCAAAGCAGACCGCAAACAGCTAAACAACCGCACAACGCTACTCCTCTGCAAGAACCGCACCGTGGCACTGCAGCAGAGACGCGCACAAGCCCGTTCTTGCCACCGCACTTTCCCTTCATGCCTGATAGGTCAGCTGGATTTGCAAATACATTTCTCCCCCAGCTTAAAGTAGATTATATTTCTACTTCTCTTTTAATTGCACAAAGTAGTTTTTTATTTAATCTTGTAAGAGTTTAACCCAAAAGTCAAATTTAACTGGGGTATCTTAATATAAATGCGGCTTGTGTTTACTGTGGCTCCGTGCACAAGCAGCAGAGAACTGGGTCTGCTGGAGGCTCCAGCACAGATGTACCACATCTGCCCTCAGGAAGGGCTGGGAGGGCAGGTTCTGTGTGCAGGGAAGGACACCTGGGGTGGACAGCATGGCCGGATCCAGACCAGGGCTGTGCCTGCCTGGAACCCCCACAGCACGGCGGAACCTGGGGTGCGGCCAAGCCAGCACCAGCAGAGACACAGGCAGAGACAGCGGCTCTGGGCAGGCAGCGCGGGGGACACGCACAGGCCGTCCACCCACCGGTCCAGCACAGAATCCCAGAATGTCAGGGACTGGAAGGGACCTCGGAAGCTCATCCAGTGCGATCCCCCCGGAGCAGGAACACCCAGATGAGGTTACACAGAAGGTGTCCAGGCGGGTTTGAATGGCTGCACAGAAGGAGACTCCACAACCTCCCTGGGCAGCCTGGGCCAGGCTCTGCCACCCTCACCAGGAAGAAGTTTCTTCTCAT
>VWYH01009828.1:0-16437 GCA_013399365.1 Pampusana beccarii | reverse complement strand
GCCCCGGGCTCTGCCCGGCTGGGGCCGGGGGCGCCGGGCACGGGTGCCCGATCGCTCCAGGCGCTGGGGCCGGGGCGGGCAACGCGATCCGGGCACGGGGGGGGGGCCCCTCGGCCACGCCCTCACACCGCCCAGGGCCGAGGGGGCGGGGCTAACGGGTGCCCCGCCCCTCCCAGCAGCCTCAGCAGCTATTTGCCCCAGAAGTCACATGGTCTGTTGTGATTGGCTGGCAGGACCAGCCATCCCACCTCCTGGTTTACCCGGAAGTACATTTGACACAAAGGCCACCCCCCCAATGTACCTTGGGGGCAGCCATTTTGTTTCAGCCACCATTTTATGGCAGGGAGCAGCCATTTTGTTAAACGTCACACAGCTCTGTGATTGGCTGACAGCGTTTGCCAGACACCATCACAGTCACGTGCTCTCGGGCAGCCCTGTGATTGGCTGCCTGCTTCCTCTAGACCCAGAAGTGCCCAGATATAAAAATACAGACATTTATATACAATGTATGTATATATAGAATTATCTATATAAAGGTGTGTATAAGCATGTATAAATACATATTTTCCACATGCATTATTCTATATTTGAATACTTATTTCTTTTAGAATATATAAGCACATTCATAAAGCTGTAGAGGTCAACTATAAACAGCCATAACCCCACGGTATAAAACAGAGAAAAGCGGGGGCAGGACCGGCCAGGAGGGACAGTCCTGCCAGCCAATCACCACAGACCACGTGACCAGAAGAGGGTGTGGCTCCCCAAACACGTGGCCTGTGAGGCTGCAGGAGGGGGCGGGGCTTCCCCCAAGCACGTGTCCTGTCCCTGCCTGCGGCACCCGCGCTCGATGGCCAACGCGGCACCAGGAGCCGCTCTGCAGGGACCAGCGCGCTGTGGACCCGCGGCGGCCACCAGTGCACAGAGCACAGCGAGGGGCCGCGGGCAGCCCCGCGCTCAGCCCGCGGTCGTCGCGCCGCTGTCCTCGCTGCTCGCGGCCGTTCTTCTCCGCGGTGGCAGGAGCCGCGCGGGCAGGCACTCAGCACGGCCACCATTGCCCACCCGGCTGGGGAGGGGATGGAGAGCAGCCCGGGGCTGAGGATCAGCTGGGAACTGGGGGACAGGGGCTGCTGCCCACAGGCCGTCAGCCCCCGAGAAAGCAGCTTTCCCGCCAGCACCCAGCAGCAGCTTTATAAGAATGAATTTAAAAAACAACACCACCAAAGCCACCTTTCCCTGCTGTTCAATTTCAATGCTGGACATTTCTCAAACCGTATCTTTACAATCCCCCCCAAACCCCTGAGAGCGCAACCCAAGTGTCTCTACCCACAAAGATTCAAGACCAATGCTAAATCTGAGTTACCGTACGGCCAAGCTTTGATGGGAGTCTAATTCCAAGTTTGAGAGTTTACAGTAGGTGGGCAGAAATCTCAGACAACACTGGAGAGTATAGAATGGTCACTCAGACATCATTCAGGGTTTCACTTTTATTTATTTTTTGCCTTCTGGATCACCAACACCCTCGCTGAAACTTCTTTGGGATTCTACCCCCACCCCCATGAAAGTAGCACACAATCTCCCAACCCATTCAATCAAGTGAAGAAAAAAAAAATGCCCAGCACTGGGGCAAAATGCTTATTTTAAGGGGGTGGCAAAGAATTCAGTGGTGGCAGTTCTGGCTTCGAGAAGCCAGACTGAAAAGGAGACCTACAAAGGGAAAAATGGGCTAAAAAATATTTAGCAATCCTTCCTCTACCCAGAGAGCAGGGAGATAAGGAAAAAAATAGTCATCTGATTACACACAGGGTATATATTTTTACACACACTTTTACACACATCTAGATATAGTACATGTAAAAATATATGCTATACATATGCCCATTCTCACCAAGGTGCTTTTAGTACACCATCTGCACTGTGTGTATGGGCATGTATACGTGTGTATGAATTAAATGTACAGGTACTACTAAGTGTATATGTGCATATGTACACATACATACAGGCAGGCAGCCTACCACCAGCTACCTGTGCCTTCCTCTTTGTACAAAACCCAGTCCTCCCACCCCAAAACACCATTACACTCTCCCCAGCCCACTTTGAAACAGGTCCCTCAGTGTAGCAGCTTCTTTCTCAACAAGCAATTCAAGGAAATTAATTTGGTAAAGGGAAGAGGAGAAAAACCAAAGTGAAGAATGTGTGGATGGTGCCCACGGCCGCCCTGTGGCCCTGCAGCTCCGCTCCTGCGCCCGGAGGAGGGAGCAGCCAACCGAGCCCCGTCCCTTCCCCCTTTGCCAGATTATTGCACATTTGCTTCTGGGCTGCATTTCAACAACTCTGCGTTACATTCCACAGACCCCGTCATCCTCTCACTTCAGCAGAACAGAGGAATACAAACCCACTGCGCCCCGTCCCTGCCCACCCGTCCTCCCCCCACCCCGATATCCCCATCGAAAGGAAAACAAATAAAAAAACCAAGAAAGGCTGCTTGCTAGCAGAGTGCAACAGGAGTACATACTGAGTGGGTGTTCTCTTCAGGAGCTCTGTGGAAGAGAGGTTATTTCTAACACGGTAAATAAAGCCATGCAAAAGGTGGGATAAAGGGAGCAGGGGGAAGAAAAAAAATAAAGGATGAGAAGGAAGAACAGAACTGAGGAAGAGGAAGAACACAGCATGGCGAGTGCTCAAGGCTTCATGTTTTCTTATCCTCTTCTTGTAAACAAGCTAATAATTCTCATTAGATAGAACAAGTAAAAAGACTGAAGTTCCAAGTTGAGGGGCTGGAGTTTCCAGGAGAGTCTGTTCAGTCCATTCAGCAACACCACAGCCAGTGAGAAAACGAGGGGTATTTTTTTCTTTTTTTTTTTTTTTTTTTTAAAATCTTCATTACTTAAAGCTGAGAGAAAAAAAGCCAACTCAGGAGCCCTTTTCAAGGATGGCTCATTGTCTCTAGACTTAATAAATCACACTAGTTTAAGAGAACCTTTTTTTTTTTTCCTTTTTAATGACTTATAAAAACCACACGGTTCCTTCGTCTGCCCCTTCGCTCAAAGGCGGGTCTGTGCCTCGGGCACGTAGATCTCGATGCTATCTGCGCTCTCGGTGGCCGAGTTCTGCCGCACGGAAGCAGCCCGCTTGGCTGCCATGAGGCGCTTGCGAGCTTCCTGGCGCTGCTTGTCTGAATCAGAGGCTTTGTCCCGGTTCAGTTGGGATTTGGACTTGGCTGGCTTCTTTGGCACTGGAGGGGGTGGTTTCTTCTCTTCCTTTAGGGAGACAGTAAGGAAAAACCCAAACATAAAATAAAAATGCACATACAGAAGCTTGCTCCCTCGTACGGTGGGGACTCTCACGGCGTGAGGGACTAGGCAACGAGATAAGTGTCAGACGAAAGAAGCAGGAGCAGATCTTGAGCAAGACACTCATTAAAACCAGCTTTTCCAATTTCTAGAAAGGTGACGTTTTGCACATCATGGCGCAGAGGCCTCCTGTGAAGTGGACTAGAGTTTGCAGACTGTGTCTGGCCCAGCTATAGGTCAGAGCACAGCACACGCAGCACAAAGACTGAACTTGATCTGGAACTGCAAAATTTTAAAATGCCACTCTGAGCCACAGTCCTCTCCTTCCTGCCCTCGTGCCTACTCAGGCAGCCCAGCCCAGGGACACAGCCTGCCCTGCATTTTCAAGATATTCCTGTAGGTATTTTTTATACTACTCAGACACCAGGAATAGTTAAGCCTACTCATACAGTGCTTGTAACACTAGAGGTCTCTGTACCACTGCCTTAAGCATCCACCACTCTTCGCTGTGGTCTCTCTCCACCGTAACACTCTTTCCCCTTGTACAAAATTGTTCCCGCTGTTACTCGTGAGGAATGGTCTCAGTGCACTGAAAGGCGGTGAGATTATACTGCACAAGTGCAAGACAGTAAAAGCCCTAAAGATCTTCTGTTTGTAGACAGAAATAGACCTCAGCTACCCAAAATGCCTGTGAGGTGCTCTGGCCACTCTCCACTGCCCCACGCTCACCTTTCTCTCCGGTGTCTCTGCCAACTGCCAGCTATTGGCTTTCAGGTGGTACAGCTCATCAAACTTCATGCTGATGTCTTCAATGGACAACTGCAGGAGATCCCAAAACCCAGCGAGGTCCTGGGCTGTGGGTCTGGGGTTGGCATTAGGGTTCTAGAATGGAAAGCATAAAGAAAACCTTTCAGAAAGAAGAGAATACATCCTCCTGAGAGGCAGAGCAGTCTGCACAGCTTACATGTTCACCCTTTTGAGTCTGCCTGCCCAACAACTGAAACATCAAGAACCCACAGAAGCCACCAGCCCTAATGCAGACGAAATGCCATCATTTATAGTCAAAACCATTTCTGCAAAGATCATGAAGCGGAGATCCTGACTACATTTCTCCTGTAACAGCCCGAAGAATCCTGTAAAAGACACTCTCTGCAGCAGAAGCAATAGCCCCCTTTCTCCCCAAAGCTTCCCCAGCTCACCCATCCCACAGCAGTACCCTCCATCTGAATGTCCAGCATGTGACTCAGAGCTGGGACACTGGTTTCTTGCACAGAGATCCTGATTTCAGGGTGGGTAATAACGGAAATGGACACAACACGACGCAAAGCACCACACTAATACCTGGCATGCCCATGTACAGCAATCCAAAGAAGCAAATGCAGCTTTCACAAGCAAAATTACTTTGCTACATCCTCCCCAAACAATCTGAAAGTATCAGTATTTCCCAGGCTAGCTTGAAAAATTTTACATAGCTTAAGTTTCTCCAGAGAACAGAGTTTTCCCAGCTCTGAGGTATCTGAACTGCCATCATAGGCCTGGATTCTCTCAGGAAAGCTTGGGATCAAATCTGAGCAACCCAGCACAAAGAGGCAGAGCTGAGCACAGCGCTCTGCGGACAGGCGGACATCACCAAGCAGATGCTCAGCACTTCACCTCCTCCTCCTCCCTTAAGGTTCTCTAAGCCTTTTTTTTTCTCAAGTAAAGGGGAATCCACCTCTGAGGAAGTCTGCAAAATCCACGCCATGATACAGCTTGAGGGGAAAAACAAAACGCAGATTCCCACCCATCCCCGTGTTAGCCCCGTTCAGCTCTCAGCGAGGGCAAACCCTTGCATTCCCTCTGAAGAGATGAGACTCAGTGCTTTGTGACCAACGAGAGACAATCCTGTTACGACAGTTTTACCATCCACATAATCTACATGCAAAGCAACTGTGTGTGGAGAAGAACAACAGACTTTTCAAACATTTCCCCCAATTTGGCAAAACCTTGGTGGTTCACCTTAAAAGCCACTTAGAAGCAATAGGAAAGAGGTCATTTTCAGGACACACAGTATGGCTGGTTGACAATTCAGACCCAGAGAGACACTCGAGCGTATTCAGCATGCCCCGACCAGTCGCTCAAGAAAATTCCCCTGCGCTCATGTAAGCAGCAAAAGGAATTGCAAACACTCATCCCTGAGCAGAGCACAGCCCCAGATCTGCCTGTTCAGAGGGAGGTCGAGGTGATCAGCTGCAGTTTTAAATCAGCATCCGTCCGCCACGGCTCGCTGCTCAGGCTGGAGGCTACACTGCACTGGCTTTGCTTTCACAGTGACGGTAGCTCATTGATACCCGATCATGTTCTTGCAGTGCTGTTGAAACACATACATCCACCTTCCAAAAACCAGGAGAAATAGACCCAGACTCACCAAATTTTGTTCACAGAGGCCGTGGAATTGCTGGAACTTCTGTGACATTAGTAACTGTGCACTGCCCACTGCACTCAGGACTTTTCCTAAGACTATGGGGGAGAAAAAAAGACAGAGCTCAGTTGAACAGACTATTAAATGCAGCAACGAACTTCAGTGTTTCTGGAGCAAAGAAGCACTCTTGATGCATTAGGAGTTTCAGAGATCCTCAAGGAAGTAACTGCTCTCAGGGAAAGATGTATTGAAACTATAATCTACAGCTGTCTTTGCTCTCTATTTTTGCTCCCTCCAGAGCAGGTCAAAAGCAGGCCAGACTGAGAACATCACACCGGAGTCTGCAGAAAGCGCCTTCAGCCCATCAGACAAGCCAGCAGCACCATCTCAGTGAGCAGATCCTGCTCCTCCACCCGTGCCTGAGGTGAAGGTGGCAAGGGGCTGGAGAACAGTCCCCAACCTCCGCTTACCAGAAGGGATTCAAACACTGGCAGGCTACAGCCTTTAATACCCAGGACTTCATACTGCTCTTGGTGGGTTTTCCAAGAAGCGTCTGAGCACGGCAATGTTGCTCTGCTTGTTACTGGAAAACCACTATATGGGCTTCTCCCTTCCAAAGGCAGGGTTGAGACCCACAGTGCAACCGCACCATGAGCGGGGATGAATGGATTCCCTTCTCCTCCCTGGCCTGCGGCTGCTCCCAGTGAATCAGTCCTGAACGGTTCTAGATCTAGATCTAGGCTGTCTCTGCACCCACCAAGTTCCCTGTTACAGAATCTACCAGGAGATTGCTGTTAGAGGTCACCGATGTAACACCACACTGGTCTTGCTGTCTTTTCTTGCCACAGCACTCTTGCCATGGGCAAAACAAGGCCGTCCCGGGGCAGGGAGAGCCCTGGTGCTGCCTGTCCCGCTTGGCAGCCAGCGCAGCAACTTCGTGCAATAGGACTGGAGATGAGCTCCCCCACACCCCAGCCCTGACAATGAGCTATAACTGAACCTCACCATTATTTCACCTTCCTCAGGTATCAAAAAAAACAACCAGACTCAAAGATCCTGCCCTCTGCAGCCTAGTCACCCACATCTGTCACTGTGTATGCACCACGGGCATCATTTTCACTGCAAGAAGCACAGGTTTTGCCAACTCATTTGAAAATAATGAAACAAACCCAACCGGGAATTAATCCAATAAAATCAAGTGGCCTTGTGTTCCCTGTGCTTTCGGTGTATTTAGCACAAATTCGGTGAAGCTTTCCCATATGAAGAAACCTCCTCTTTGCTGTGAAAACAAGTCCTCCAATCCATCAGATCAAACAAGCTCAGAAGTCATGTTCATTCTGCCCCACTGCCAATCGAACTTTCCCCTGCCCACCTGAGTACAATGGATTAGGCAGGGAGAAATACCCCACAGCCTCCCTGAAAGTAAACCTTGTAATCTTTTAGCGGTTTTGAACGGTCAGAAGCCGCACCATCCCCTGAAAGTCTTCTGTGCTGCATCACAGCATTGTTTCTTACCCCACCTGCTAGAGGAAGTTACCTTATCCTTTCCAAAGGAAAAAAAACAATGTTCCTTGTCCCATACTCATCTCCACGCTCCACCCTTACTCTGTGGGCTACCAGTGATTTCACTGCACACAGCTGACCCAGTACTCAGTTACAACTCCTTCTCAAGGGAGGAGCTGCTAGGCCGCTCCAGTCTCGCACCCAGAGGCTGACAACATCTACCTTCTTCAGAGAGATTGTTCTCTTTGGTCTCCTGGTCCATCTGACGGCACCAGCCTTCTAACCGCTCCGTCTCTGCCTGCAGCAGCTTCAGAAACCAGTACCCATCCCGCCGGCAGGCTCCTGGCTGCGTGGGTTCCGATGGCGAGGTGGAGGACGTCTCAAGCCAGGGGTCAGGAGGAGGGAGGGAGGAAGGCTCCAGGGCTGGGTCATTGTTTTCTCCATAGGAGAGGTTTCTCTTAATCTGTGAGGGCTTGGCTGGTTGCCTGGTAGCGGCATCAACACCAACAGAGTTGTTGTGTTGGGGGCACTCAGCGAGGCTTCTCTCAGATGATTTACAGCTAGAGTTATTGTGTTCCTGTGTGTCAGAGTCTGTGTCCTGTTTGGAGGACATGCTGCGAGAGTGGCTGTTTCTAGAGAGATCAAAAGCAAACGTTAAATAGCAGAACTCAACCTGGCTGGCCTCACACCCCCCCAGTGAAATGCATTTGTTTATTAGGCCTGCAGCTGAGCCTCACCCTGCCTGCCCTGCCCCTCCTCACACACAAACACGCACCACACATTCAGACAGACAAAATTATAAGGTTGCCTGCTCACTGCAATACGCCATTCAGAAGAGAGGACTGACGCACATCTATAATTACATCTTGTACTTTTTTTTTAATTTTTAAATTTCAAACTCCCATTGATTTGGCTGTTTACAGAACAAGTGCTTTTTGCAGCAGGTGTGTGCTGTGGAGAAAGAACTCTCCATGGGCCCCCATTCAACACCACTCACATTGGAACAAAGAAGGGGAGAAGGTCTAAGCAAAAGTGGGGAAAGTGCAATTTAAAGGAAAGGAAACTGCAAAAGCTTGCGTCTTTCACTTACCGCCACTCGTCCTCTACCTGCACCCCGATGGACTGGAATTTGGTGACTGGTGGAGGAGGCTCCTCTTTTGCCACTGGCTGAAGGCAGTCAACCTGATTAAACAACAAAAAAAAATACAGACAAAAACAGACACAGGAACTTGCTGCTTGAATTCCCACCAGCAGACCAGGAGCGCTGCACACACACAGCACGCTGACACCACACGCCAACCGGAGCTGGTCCCGCGAGAGGCCCCAGGACCACGTCCTGCAGGATCTGCCCTGCCACCCACCGCTGTCCGCGCGGATGTGACAGCGGGACGGGCTGCGCGACCCCGGGGGAGCAGCTGCGCGTGTGGCATCGGACACGGGCCAAGAGATTCAGGAGAGGGCAGCGATCTGATTAAAACTGACAGCAAAGCCCAGCTGCCTCTCACGCAGGGATTGACACCCTCCATAGCCCTGGATAAGAGGGTTAGAAGGTTTTAGGCAAGAAATCCAGGTGCTGGGCAGGTGGCTTGGGAACCAGCACAGAAAAGGCAAGTTCTCTTGCCTTGCTGCTCTTTTGTCATGTGTTTTACCCCATTAGCCCAGCACTCAGCCATCTGTAACTGGGAAATGTGTCTACAAGCAGAGTGTACAATTGCGGATGACTTAAATTTTGTTGAATGAAGCATGGGTTTACACTATGCAATCGGTTCTCCTTTGACTATATAATCAACAGCTCATTTCCATCGATTTCCACAGAATGAAACACTTGCAGCAAGGCAAGCGGCAGCCTGCTGGTAAGGGTGGACAGCGAGGAATTGCTCCCTGCTGCCCGCAGCCCTGGGCCCGTTAGGCGCTGCAGCAGCCCAAACTACACGGACACCAAATAGAAGGGTCCACCTCTCAGAAGAAAGTTGTCCCTAGAACAGTGATGGGCAGGGAGCCGATTGAAGACACACAGCACAGAGGCTCAGCACAGGCGCCCCAGCAGCAAAAGGCCTCTTCAGATGGACTCACCCAGTTAACATGGTCTCTCTGCTTTATGAAACATTTTAATTTTGTATTAAAAACTTAGTCCTTTCTGGTCTGTTATGGAAAGCTTCTGCTGTATTCAACCCTGGGAACACAGGAAGTTAGTCTGGCAAGGCAGGGACTTTCTCTTGCTATTCTAAGTGAGTTCGGACGCACACCCAGTCACACAAAATGCACACGCTAAACGTGCGGGTTAAGGGCATTCCTTACAACAAAGGAGAACAAAGTATTCCATACTTGTATTCCTATAGACGACAGCTTTCTTTTGGGGATATTCTCCACTTTAGGCTCTTCACTAGTCAGAGTCCCTTTGTCACTTTTCAAAGTTGCATTTTTCTGGGGTAGCTCTGGAGTCTCTCCTGCTGCAGTCACGACACTTCCCCTTGTCACGCTGGGTGTCCTGGTGCTGTCCAAGCTGTCGGAAGAATTGCTGAGTCCCGACTGGCTGGTCACCTCGCTCTTGTGGTCCTGGCTGTCCAGGTAGGTGTCCTGCGCGGATTCAGTGCTGCTCTGCACAGTGACAGAGATGAACGGCTTTGATGTGGTCCGAGGTGGGACAGGAGGTGGAGTCTTTTTATATGCCACTAGGCATGATGAACCTGCAGTAATGGAGGTGTGAAGAACAGAGAACGCAGAAGACAGATTGGGGAGAGAGAGATACAGTAAAAGAGAAAGAAAAAGCAGGTCAGTCACGACATCCAAGAGAAGCCTCCAAGTAGAAGCTGGAGGCAGAAATGCAGAAACAGCCCACAGCGAGCAGCTCACACTAGTAACCCAAACCAAAGCACACGGGGAAGCGGAAGGCAGAGCCAGAGCTAGCTTGCAAAAGAAGTCAAAAGGAATACCACGATGTGCGAAAGGCTGGAAATGGAGAAGAGGTATAGAAAAGCCTCCCAAGAACGCTACAGGGTTTGGCAGGTGTAAGCTTCTACGTTGGGGAAATTTTCTTTGGCTAAACCCTATGTTTTATTGTCCTAGTACAGTCAAGTGTCTCAGCTCTTTGTCCCGTCAGTTGACAAGTTTCAGTGTCTGGACCAGAGTGGTGTTTTTTCCTATAAAAATGGAAAAAAGCCATAAAGTTTGTTAGATGCTGATGGTAGGGACGAACGTTTGTGAAGTTCCTGTAAAAACCTAGCTGCTACGCATTAGAGGAAAACACATTATCTGGATGCAACAGCCCAAGAGTGGCGAGGCTGCTGCTCCTGCTGCAAACGGACCAGCAGCGAGGCTGGAGACGCTTGCAGCGGCACACAGAGCACACGTATCCACCACAGGTACGGATCTACACGTCACTGGCAACGCCGATCACAGAAGAACACCCACATGAACACGGACAGCAGCAACGGCCTCATCCTGCTCCCACCTCTGGCTTGATAGGATGGGAAGTCCATTAGTGAAAATACACGTAGAAGGTGGGTCCTGCAGCCGCTGTCCTCAGGCACCCTGCCTGCCCAGCTCCGGGCCCCAGACAGACAAACCCCTGAGGCCGAGGTCCCACCGAGACAGGACAGACTGTGCCGGGCAGGGCACGGCCAGGCAACACGCTGGCCGGCCAGACACCGACACACACGCACCCCTTTTACAGCCTTATCCCTGTATTTCCCCACTCTTATTCCTCCCCAAGTCAGCACGCACCCCTTTTACGGCCTTACCCCTGTATCTCCCCACTCTTATTCCTCCCCAAGTCACCAAAACCCCTTTCTTGTCCCACTTTTGATTCTTCCCCCTAAAATTTACTTGTCCTGTAAACCACTCAGGGCAGCCTGAGCCCACAGCTGCTGTGTCTTCAGCCAGGAGAGGAACGTATTATGCACTTAGAAAAACACCTGCAATAATTTCCTAAAAGGTCAGAGGCAAGTGCTTCAGCTTGTCAAGTTTTTACACACCAAAACAGCTACACACATCCTTTGGCCAATACTTATTCAGTCATGAATAAGCGCACCTGCACTGCAAGCTCCTCACTGACGGATGACCAGAGGGGCACTGGTGTCACGTCCCACCCCACAGTCACGCCTTTCCCACGCAGAGTGGAAGCCCCTACAGCCAGGGCAGCAGCAGGACCTGCTACAGATGCTCAAACAGCACCAGCTCAGAAGCATTTAGCATCTCCAAGCAGGTCAAGCTCACCACTGGGATGCCCGTTTCAGAAGTACCAGATTAGACGGCACTGCTCCTGCAAGCACAGGTTGAACAGCATCACAGAACTCGACCATTGCCCATGGGCGCTGTTTCACAGGACCTGGTTCATGGTGCAGATGTACAAACTGCCAGCACAGCCGGAGGCACAGAGGTGCTAACAGAATAGGCCCTGCACAATCACTCCCTTTCTTTCCACATGTTCTCTGCTGCACATCCCCCAAACCCTCCTTAAAACTTGCCTCGTTACAGATGCTTGCCTGCCCTGCCCTTACAGCAGAAACCTTGGTTACACCTGCCCAACACAGAGCACGGGGCGCCACGCGGGTAGAGCATTCCGCACATCAGCACAGCCACGAGAGCTCTGCCCTGGCACAGGGAGCTCAGTGCTGCCCGGCCCCAGGGCCGTGGGTGACACAGCTCACCTGCCACCAGCACCGGCTCAGGCAGTTCACCCGCCCAACACGGTGCAAACGTTCAACCCCAGGCACGCACCGGGGAGCACACGAGCAGCCCATGGCCCCCTCGCTGCCCCCAGCGAAGCCGCACGGGCACCGGGGGCTGCCAGCGCAGAGGGGAACAGCCCCGCGCCCCACGGATGAGGGGGATCCACAGCCGCTCTGCCAGCGCTGCCTGACCGGACACCACCACCTTCAACAGCTACAGCAATTTCTAGGCCAAGTCTTACACCTGGTCCTGTACGGTCCACCCCAACCAAGCAGCACAGGAATAACCACAGCAGTACCCTTGATCAGCTGTGGCTACACCACCAAAACACAGGGCACCCACACCGCCTCCCGTCGCTGTACCGGGGGTACGGCAGCTGTCAACCTGGGACAAGCAAGAGCCACCCAGAGTGGCAGTGGAGAAAACCTCCCGCTATGTCTCTCCAGGTAAATACCGTCCCTCCTCACTGCACGCGGCCTCTGTCCTTGCCCAGGGAGGGGGACCAGAACGGGCACTGCCCGGGTCCCCGTCACCAACACGGAGCCTCTGTGACCTCGTCCCGCTGCAGCTGGGGTGGTTCTACTGGCGTGTTTACCACAAACACAGCTCAAGTTTCCCAGCTGCTGTTTACACCCACAGGGCTCTAATGTAATTGGGGAAAAGTAAATCAATTGCTATCTGACATTGAACATTGCAACCAGGCAAAACAAAGGGAGGGCAGCGCATCAGCACAGGAAGGCAGCAGAGTTTCCTGGGGAAGATCAGTGGTGTTCAGGGTCAATAAGCTAGATCCAAATTAATCCTTCCACCTACCAACAGACAGTAGAATACTGTTTGTGCGGCTTTATATACAGCGGGAAACTGTCCCCTTGTCTTGTTTCTGGGGATCCCTTCATGCTATCTGGCTCAGCTGAAGAGCATCACAGATTTTGCTATAAAGAATCACACAGTACCAACAAAAAAAAGCCCCTGTTAATATACACGTGGTCAAAGAGTTGACTATGTGAGCTAAAACCAAGTTCATGGCTTTAAGAAACACTGCAAATGAAAGAAACAAAAAAGACTAGGAGCCTTGAAGAACTGAGGATGCTTTGATTAGTTCAATTGCAAATAAACCCCACTGACGCCTTCTGCAACCATAAAACAGGGACTTGTGACTGTGGCACACCTTACCTAAAACGGGTTTCAAAAGCAAAAGTCAGAGTAAGCCCATCTACAACAGTCTGGCCTTCTCCCTCAACACAACTCTGGACTAAGTTTCAGTGGGGTTTTTGTACCTGTGGGAAGAGAGAAGATATTGAGGAAGCCAAGAGCACCTCAGTATTTCTGTAGGAAAGATGTGTCAGTGGACCAGCCAAGCAGGCAGCACGTCCTCATGGCTCTGAGGTCAACCCCACCAGTTCGGAGCGTTCCAGTTGCCGAGTTACCCTCTAACAAAAGGCTACAGCTCAACAGGGTGTGAACAAACTCTTGGGTTGCATAACCTATTGTATTTTAAAAATCAACTTGTGCTACTATAGTGGATTACAGTCCACGTGCACACTGGAGCAGGCACACGTATTATCCTGCAGTACAATCAGCCACACTCCAAAAAGGTGTAGAACAAGAAAACGTGGAAGTTTTGCTTAAGCTTCCAGCTTTGCAGCACTAGACTCTTCCTGCTTGTAGGATCTTCTAAGGCTTATTTAAGCAAGCTGTTAGAATTCACAACTGCACTGCGGATGAGTGATTTTTTTGGGGGGGGAGGGACATCTGTTTATAGTCTCCCTTGCCTAATTATTTTTAGAAAGCGTCATGTTTCCAAATCAGCATCTTCCACATGACATTACCTGCTGCTCTCAGGAGCTTGTGCAATACCCACTAACGTAGCCCTGGGCAGAGGCGCCGTGTTCTCCTGCCCCCCATCCTGGCAGGGCACACTGATCCTCTGCCGCTCCTTCCACAGAACCAGGGGTTTGCTTCTGGAAAGACTAAACGCAGGAGCCATAAAAAGAATGTTAAATCCAGCACTGCCTCAAGAGGCCCCTGTTCAAATGCCATCAGGCTACGCCTACCTGCCCAGCACCTGGCAGCACTGCCAAGATCACAGAAAGGTATTTGGTTTTAAATTTAAATATCATCATTGCCCTTAAGTGTGCATCTAGAATGAAGGGCCCAGTTATTTTCTTGCTATTGCTGATTCAATGCAGCCTGGTGATAGTTCTAATCATTCCAGCGACTTCAAGGACCAATTCAAGCCGTTCTCACTGTTGTTAAATGATCTCAAAGGCTCCACGGCACAGTCAGTTGTGAAGGCAACTTCCACTGCCCTCACACATATTTGCAGAGCTCCGACTGCTGTCGCTTTCCTGCTCCACACATCCCCCTTTCTCCATGGGATGACCTGAAGAAATGACCTCATTTCCTCATGCATAAAGCAACATGCTCTGAAATAATCTCTCCTACTACAAGACAAGCTCATTTGTCTTTTAAATGAAACAACCCAATGATCTTACAGCAAATGAGAACCACCGTCAGTTGCATTATCCCCTCAGAGATTTCAGTCACATGCCTTTGGGCTTGTGTTTGCCACAGGGTCTCATACATGGAAGGAGCTGCATTTAGAGGCAGTTTTCTATAGCAAAGGGAACTGGAACCGCTGCATTCCAAGCAGCCTGACCTCTGATTTTCATCAGCTCGAAGAACACTTCAAGGTTGAAACCATAATGAACTGCAGGATGTTTTATTTGTAGAGAGTCCAAGTAAAACTGGTCCCCAGTTACGAGTGCTACTGAAGACAATACGTATCTTTATTGACTTCATGGTTCACAGCAATCACTTCAGACCTTATTTTTCTGCTAAAACAAGATGTTTCTAGCCTTTACAGCCATGGCCATAGCACACAGGCCTCCTCAAATCTCTATTTGTCTTGTACAGAAGCTGTTTGGGTATTCTGCAGATTCAAGGTCAAGATACCTCTATCAGTTACAGGCACAGAGGAGAAACCTACCCAAACTTTATTAGTCAACAGGAAAATATTTTCATCTAGACAAAATAGGGAATCCACACAAAGACACCATCTCCTGCTTTGAAAGAATGACTGTCTTCAGAGTGCTAAAACAGTTTTAAAAGTTGGACACTGGTTAAACAAAACCAGACTCCTCAAAAGCAAATTTAAGTGACTGCATTTGTTTAAAGAGACTGTGGAAATTCTATGAATACCTACTTCCTCAGCATTTTCCCTTTGTAAATCTTAGTAGCACTGATCTTCGAAAAAAGAAAAAGAAAAAAAAAAATCTCACCCCCAGTATTCCGCAGAGGAAAACAGATGCCTGACAGGGAAATACGTCACTGATGGGGACTGAGCCGGGGGTGCGCTGTGGACTCTCCTGGCAGATCCTCCTCCCCACGCCGACCCGAGCCCATCACAGCCCCAGCTCACACCCCGCCATCCAACCCGGGGGCTCAATGTGCCCACAGAGAAACACGGAGCAACCAGCCCAAAGCCCCTCTGAAGGACTCAGATAACGGGCAGGCACACGGACGCTGGGACAGGAGCTAGCAGGGCTCATTTGGAGAGCTCTAAACTAGATTCGAATGGGGATGGGGTTGTAGCTGGGCTTGCACCAGTGGGGCAGCACTCTGGAATCGATACAGACCAGGCGGCCTCCCATCTCCCTGCGGTGAAATCGGTGTGCTCAGCTCGCTCTCTGAAATGCCTGTACACCAATGCTCAGCATGGCAAATAAGCAGGAGTTAGAAACCCGTGTTCGGTCAGGAGATTATGGTCTGGTGGCAATTACAGAGATATGGTGGGACAGCTCACACGACTGGAATGTGGGCATGGGTGGCTGTGTCCTCTCAGGAAAGACAGGCCAGCCAGGCGGGGTGGTGGAGTTGCTCTTTATGTGAGAGCAACTACAATGTATTGAGTACTGTCTGGGGGTGGATGAGGAGTGAGCTGAGAGTCCGTGGGTGAGAATTAAGGGGCAGGCTGGCAGGGGTGATACTGCTGTGGGTGTCTACTACAGGCCACCAGATCAGGGTGAGGAAGTTGATGAGGCCTCTACAGGCAGCTGAGAGCGGCCCCACAGTCACAGGCCCTGGTTGTCATGGGGGATTTTAACTCCCCTGATGTTTGCTGGGAGGATGACTCAGCCAGACACAGTCCAGGAGGTTCCTCCAGTGCATTGATGACAACTTTCGGATGCAAACGGTGGAGGAGCCGACCAGGAGAGGAGCACTGCTGGATCTCATCTTCACTAACAAGGAGGGTCTGGTTGAAGCAGTACAGGTTGAGGGCTGCCTTGGCTGCAGCGACCATGAGATGGTGGAGTTCAGGATCTTGTGTGGCAGGAACAGAATACCAAGCAGAATCACAACCCTGGACTTCAGTAGGGCCAACTTTGGCCTTTGCAAGCAATTGCTGGGGTAAATCCTGTGGGAAAAGGTACTTGAAGGTAAAGAGGCCCAAGATAGTTGGTTAGCATTCAGCAACTGCTTCTTCCACACTCAAGATCAGAGCATCCCGACACATAGGAAGCCAAGGAAGGGAGCCAGGAGTCCCGCGTGATTAAACAGGGAACTGCT